>PVKC010019830.1:0-18902 GCA_004027635.1 Crocidura indochinensis
TAAAGTTATACTCCCCTTGCCCATTTGCTTGAATCAACAAGGTCTGCATTCTTGTTCTTTGTAGCATTGGTGTTACAAAGTTACTTCTTAAGAAATTACCCCACCATAAATCTGTTAAGAGCTCAAGAATGTGGTCAGCAGACCCTTCCCAGGGTCACAAGGTGTTTCCATGGAAACTGACTTGCAAGTTATCTCGCCCCCCTGCCTCACTGCCCACTTTCCATATTTGGGAAATGATGTTACTTTCTTTGCTCCACCCAACCTGTGCTGTGATTATACCATATTTGGAATAATGAAGTGGCCTGCGCGCCAAAAGAATGATTGACATTACCTTTTGCCTGCCCCTCTTTACCCTGTCTATAAAAAAGGATGCAGTCCACATTAAAAGTGCCTTTGATCGGTTTTTCGTCTTAGGTCATTTATTATTAACCTCTCAGATTTCTTACAGGTGTGGTGTGATCTGAGCCTCGCAAAATAAAGGTGCGACTGTCCGTGAGCCTCTCATCGACTCCCTGCTGGCCGGGCCCCTACCGGGCACCCACAGTTCAAGGCTAGTTCAACCACATGCAAGGCAAGTGGGACTATCTCTCCAGACTGTTGTTCTGATAGTCCTGTTATACTATCTCTCCAGCCCTCTAGAGAAACTGTTTTTTAAAGTAGAATTCCATCTAATAGATATTGAAAATAATAAAATTTTTGGTGGTAGAAAGGGGGGGCTGTTCTGTTTATGACTGAAACCCAACTACAATCAAGCTTGTAATCATGGTGCTTAAATAAAGATTTTATTTAAAAAAAAAAAAACAGAAAAAAAATTTTAATTGTTGTCATTTGGCAAATAATCATCACAGTAATTACCACAGTAACCATAGCTTCAGGAAAGATATATCAGTGATGGTTAGGTATATTGCCCAGTAGTAAAGCATTAGTGAGGTCAAAAATAAAGATTTTTCTTTTCCTTTTTTTTCTTTTTTTTTTTGTTTTTTCGGGCCACACCCATTTGATGCTCAGGGGTTACTCCTGGCTAAGCACTCAGAAATTGCCCCTGGCTTGGGAGGACCATATGGGACACTGGGGGAATTGAACTGCAGTCCTTCCTTGGCTAGCGCTTGCAAGGCACACACCTTACCTCTAGCGCCACCTCGCCAGCCCCAAATAAAGATTTTTTAATGGATTTATGATTGATATTACTATAAAGTATTTGACTTATTTGAATTATGTAATATAAAATGTCTCCCAACAAGAGATTCATTAATTTCAAAACATAACACTAATAACAGAGAAATCTGATAGAGGCCATCTTAACCAGGAGATCAGTGTTGCTATCTTCCTATAGACCATGCTAGCAAGTAATAAAAAAATTGTATTAAGGAGCCACAGTAACAGTACAATGGGTAGGGTGTTTGCCTTGCATGCTGCTCACCTGGGATCAATTCCTGGCATCTAACCCCTAAGCCTGTCAGAAGTAATTTCTGAGCACAAAGCCAGGAGTAACCCCTGAGCACCACCTAGTGTGGCCTAAAAACCAAACAAACAAACAAAAAAAAATTGTATCAGAGCTGGAGAGATAGGCCAGGGATTAAGGCACTTTTCTTTTTTCTTTTTTTTTTTCTTTTTATTGTCACACTCGGCAATGCTCAGGGGTTACTCCTGGCTCTAGGCTCAGAAATCGCTCTTAGCAGGCTCAGGGGGCCATGTAGGATACTGGGATTCGAATCACCAACCTTCTGATTGCAAGGCAAACGCCTTACCTCCATACTATCTCTCCGGCCCCAAGTCAAAAAGATGTAAGTCAAATCCTCAGAACTACATATGACCCCAGGAACTCTGTCATGAGTGATCTTTGAGCACAAAGTCAGGAGTGAGTTGGTAGGGATGACTCAAAAACAAAGGAAAAAAATATTATATCAGGACGGAACCTGCAGTTTTGGTATCTAAAAGCCATGTTGGTGGCTACAGGGGAAAGAATCCAAAGTGGAGACTCAGAGCTGATGAACCCATGTCTCCTGAAGACAGCAGAGGCCATGGTAGCAGAGCCTGTTGTTTTGGGGTCAGAATATCAAGTCGGCAGTGCCCAGGTGAGTTATAGAATCCAAGACAAAGAACCAGTGGAGCATGCCACTTAACATTTCTCTGTGGCCACATGCTCCTCTTAGTCAAGGAACACCAGCACAAGACATGGAAAGCATCACACTACAACAGCAACAATGAGAAATAACGCAGGTCTAACCATGCTTAGAGAAAGAAGATGGAGGCTCCAATGACGTGAAAAGTACCAACAGCCTATTTAGCCTCTCAGGTAATGACTTTCTTTCTTCTTTTTCTTTCTGTCTTCCTTTCTTTTCTTTCTTTTTTCCTTTCTTTCCTTTTCCTTTGTTTCTTTTCTCTTTCTTTTCCCTTCTTTCTTTTTCTTTCTCTTACTTTCTTTTATTCTTCCTTCCTTAATTGTTTCTTCCTTCCTTCTTTCTTTTTTCTTCTTTCTTTCTTTCTTCCTTCTTTCTTTCTTTCATCCTTCCTTCCTTTCTTTCTTCCTTCCTTCCTTCCTTCCTTCCTTCCTTCCTTCCTTCCTTTCTTTCTTTCTTTCTTTCCTTTTGGTTTTGGGGCCACACCTGGCAGCACTCAGGGGATACTCCTCTGCACTCAAAAATTGCTCCTGGTAGGCTCTGGGAAACCTAAGGGATGACGTGAATTGAACCACCATCCATCCTGGGTCAGATGCATGCAAGACTAATACCTTACTGCTGTGCTATATATCCAACCCCTCAATAATTACTTTAGAGAAGAAATATGGAAGGTGTTCATAGAACTCAAATAAACCATTAAATAAACTGAATGTGCCACAAATAAGAATCAAGAGGATATAAAAGTAAAAATAAGAAAACTTAAAACTGGGGGCCGGGCGGTGGCGCTGGAGATAAGGTGCCTGCGCTAACCTAGGACGGACCGCGGTTCGATCTCCCTGTTCCCCATATGGTCCCCCGTGCCTGCCAGGAGCAACTTCTGAGTGAATAGCCAGGAGTAACCCCTGAGCGTCACCAGGTGTGGCACAAAAGCCAAAAAAAAAAAAAAAAAACTTAAAACTGATATATCAGGGCTGAAAAACTTGGTAGGCAAAATGAAAACCTCACTAGAAAGCCTAACCAACAGAGTAACTTTGGTGGGAGACAGAATTAGTGAGTTTGAAAATGAGATCCATAACATTTCCATACAAAAGAAGAGTTTGAAAGAGTCTCAAAAAGAAAAAAAAATCAGGGGCCGCAGCAGTAGTGTAAGTGGTAGGGTGTTTGTCTTGCACTTACTGACCTAGGATGGACCGCGGCTCAATCCTTCAGCATCCCATATGACTCCCCAAGCCAGGAGCTATTTCTGAGCACATAACCACAAAAAATCCCTGAGAGTCACTGGCAAAAAAAAAGGTCAAACAATGGGAAAAGTCTCCAAAGAATGAACAGATGAAAATAGAAGTCGTTGATAAATTCAATAGAAACAACATGTAAAATATCAAGACTCCCAGAGACTCAGGAAGAAAACCCTCATGAAGTAGCTATAATTAAGAACTTCATTGAAGAGAAACTCCCAGAGCTAAAGAGTGCATTCAAACAAATCCTATATGCCCAAAGAGTACCAGCCAAAAGAGATCCAAAGAAAAGCAACCCCAGACACATCCAAGTCAGAATGACAAACCCCATATATAGGAATGGAATAGTGAAAACAGCAAAATTCAAAAGAAAAACTACATTCCAAAAATCATCCTTAAGCTCTTCCACAGAATTGTCAAAAGAAACCTTCAAGGCCCAAACCAAAGGCAGTAACAAAACACAACAAAATTGATGCATCACCAAGAGTATTTCACATAGCCAGACTTATAGTCAGGTTTGAAGGAAGAATGCTAATCTTTACTGATAAACAACAGCTTAGAAACTTTACAGAATTAAAACCATGCTCAAAGGATGAACTGAAAGTTCAACTTTAAAAATAGACAGACCACAAGACATGCCAAACTCCTACTAATAGATAACACTAAAACCCATAATAATCATCTCTCAATGTCAGTGGACTAAACGCACCAGAAAAGAGACAGAGGATGGCAAAATGGATCCAAAAAGCTGAAGCCAAAGTTTTGCTACCTACAAGAAACACACCTAAACAGTCAGAACAAACTCAAACTCAAACTCAAAGGTTAGAGGACAATCATTCAAGCAAAAAACTCCCTTTAAAGGCTGAAGTAGAGGCCAGAGCAGTGGTGCAGTGGTAGGGCATTTGCCTTGCACGTGACTGACCTAGGATGGACCACAGTTCAATCCCCTGGCATCCCATATGGTCCCCCAAGTCAGGAGTGACTTTTGAGTGCATAGCCAAGAATAACCCCTGAGTATCATCGGGTATGGCCCCAAAATAAAATAAAAAATAAACAAAAATGACTGGAGTGGCCATATTAATTTCAGAAAACACATACTTAAGACTTAAAAAGTTATAAGGGACAGAGATGGAAATTTCTTAATAATCAGAGGATATGTACAACAGGAAGAAATCACACTCCTAAACATATATGCACCCAATGAAGGACCAGCAGACTATTTAGAACAACTGCTGAAGGAAGATATTAATAACATGATAATAGTGGAAGACTTAACACTGCCTTGTCACCACCTAATAGGTCAACCAACTAAAATCTAACAAGAACGTACTAGCAATGAAAGGAGCTATTGAAGAAGTACATATACACATATACATATATCTATCACCAGAATACTGGATTATTCTTTAATGCACATGGGTCATTATTCAAAAATATACAACATGTGGGATCAGAGAGATAGCATGATGTTAAGGTGTTTGCCTTGCATGCAGAAGGGCGGTGGTTCAAATCCCAGCATCTCATATGGACCCCGAACCTGCTAGGAGCGATTTCTAAGTGTAGAGCCAGCAATAACCCCTGAGCGCTGTTGGGTGTGACCCAAAACCCCCAAAACAAACAAAAAAATATACAACATGCTAGCTCATAAATTAAACTTACATAAAATAAAGATGATAAAAATTGTACATACTGGGTCCCGGGAGATAGCATGGAGGTAAGGCATTTGCCTTTCATGCAAAAGGTCATCGGTTTGAATCCCGGTGCCCCATATGGTCCCCTGTGCCTGCCAGGAGCAATTTCTGAGCATGGAGCCAGGAGTAACCCCTGAGCACTGCCGGGTATGACCCAAAAACCACAAAAAAAATTGTACATACTACCTTCTCATCATAGTGCACTGAAATTAGAATTGAATAACAAGCAGACACAAAGAAAAATTTTAACACCTGGAAGTTAAATAGATCATAATTGAACGACCAGGGGGTCAGAGACAAAATAAAAGAGGAAATCAAAAGATTCCTGGAAACTAAATGAGAACAAAGACAAAAATGATCAGAATTGTGGTCACAGATAAAGAGTTACCAAGAGCTTTGCTAGCTTTTTTATAGCTTTGCTAGCACACATCAGTAAAGAAGAAGCTTACATAAATAAATTAATGTCACAGCTTATAAAATTGGAAAGTGATTGACAAAATGCAACAAAATAGGTAGGCAGAAGAAAATAACAAAGATTAGAGCAGAAATCAATGAAAGGAAAATCCAAAAATAATCCAAAAGATCAATGAAAGCAGGAATGGTTTTTTGGGAAAAAAAAATAAACAAGTTTGATAAACAACTAGCAAAACTCAAAAGTAAAGGAAGAGAGAAATATTTAATAAACCAAATTAAAAATAAAAATAGATTACTACAGATACTACAGAAATGTAAATCAGAGACTACTTTGAGAAACTTTATATACCACAAAACATGATAACCTGAAAGAAATAGATGAATTCTTGAATTCTTATAACCTCCCTAAGGATGAACCAAGATAGTCTAGCACATTTAAACAAACCCATAACATTAAGAAAATTAAAATGGTAATCAAAGTATTCCCCCCCCCCCGGTCAAAAAATTCCCTGACCAGATGCATTCACAGTGATATTTTTCAACTCTTCCAAGGGGACCTACTGCCTATACTTTTCAATCTTTTCCAGGAAATTGAAGAAACAGAAACCCTCCCTATTTTTTATGAAGCTAATATCACCCTGATATCAAAAGAAGACAGAGATGCCACAAAAAGGAGAACTACAAACCAAAGTCTGTGATGAACACAGATGCAAAAATTCTCAATAAAATCCTAACCAATAGGATCCAACACCTCATCAAAAAAGGCATACACCATGACTAAGTAGGATTTATTCTGGAGATGGAAAGATGGTTCAACATACACAAGTCTATCAACATAATAGACCACATCAAAAAAGGAAAATTAAATACCACATGTTCATATCAATGGATCCATAGAAGCCAAATAGTCCAACAAATATTCATGATAAAAACTCTCAAGAAGATGGGAATAGAGAGAACTTTTTTCAATATAGTCAAGGGTATTTACAAGTCCATGGATAATATTACATTCAGAGGATAAAAACTGAAAGCCTTTCCCCTAAGATTTAGCACAAGGCAAGGCTGCCCTCTCTTGCCACCCCTATTCAACATAGCACTGGATATATTTGCCATAGTAATTAGGCAAGAAAAAGATATCAAGGACATCCAGATAGGAAAAGAAAGAAGTCAAGTTCTAACTCATTGTTTGAAGATGATAGGATAGGATAGTATACTTACAAAGCCCTAAAGACACTACCCAAAAGCTTCTATCTAGAAACAATAGATTCATATAGTAAAGTGTTATGCTACAAAAATTAACACACAAAAATCAATGTCATTCTTATACACAACTAATGATAAAGAAGAAATAGATTTTATAAAAAACAACACCATTAACAATAGCATCACAAATTAAAATACCTTGGAGTCAATTTAACAAAAGAAGTAAGATATCTATACAAAGAGAACTACAAAAGACTGCTTCAAGAAATAAAAGAGGACAGAAGGAAATTGTAAACATATACCATGCTCATGGATTAGGAGGTTTAACATAATTAAAATGGGAATACTCCTCAAAGTGTTATATAGAGTTAGTGTAATCCATTTAAGAATACCATGATGTTCTTCAAAGAAGTATATCCAAACTCCTGAAATTCATGGGGAACAATAAAAGCCCCAAAATTGCTAAAGAAACCCTAAAGGGAAAAATATGTGAGACATCACTTACCCCAACTTTAAATTGTGCTACAGAGCAATAATCATAAAACAGTGTGGTACTGGAATAAAGGAATCAATGGAATAGACTTGTGTATTCAAAGAATGACCTCCAGATGTACAATAAATTAATTTTTGACAAAGGGTCAAGAAACGCAAAATAGAGCGGGAAAAGTCAGTTCAATAAATAGTGTTGGAACAAGTGGTCAGCCACTTGCAAAAGTGAACTCAGACCTCTAACACCCTGCACAAAGGCCAAATAAAAATGGATAAAGACTTTGATCAAGTGAAACTAAGGTATCTAGCAAAAAACAGGCAAAACACTTCATTACATTGAGACTAAAATCATGTTCAAGGAAGAAGCTCCACTGTCCAAGCAAGTGGAAGCATAGGTAAATAAATGGGATTACATCAAATGGAGATACTTCTGCACTTCAAAGAAAATGGTGATTAGGATATAAAGGTCACCCATGAAATGGAAAAAACTATTCATCCAATACCCATCAGATAAGGGGCTACTGTCTAAGATATACAGGGTACTGACAGAACTTAACAAGAGAAAAGCTTCTAACTCTATCCAAAAAATGGGGAAAAGAAATGAACAGACATTTTCTCAAAGAAGAAATACAGATGGCAAAAAAAATTTTTTTAAATGCTACATGTCTCTAATAATCAGGGAGATGCAAATCAAAATAATATTGATGTATCATCTCAAGCCACAGAGACTGCCATACATCACAAAAAAAAAACAAGATAAACTACTGCTGGCATGAATGTAGGAAGAAAGGAACTGCTGGTGGGAATTCACTTCTGGTGGGAATGTTGTCTAGTCCAGCCTTTCTGGAAAACAATACAGAGATTCCTTAGAAAAATTGGACATTGAGCTCCCATAGGATCCAGCAATACCACTACTAAGAGTATACCCTGGGACCACAAAAACACAATACAACAATGCCCTCTGCACTCCTATGTTCATAGCAGCGCTATTTAAATAGCAAAAAATTTGGAAACTACCCAGATGCCCAACAACAGATTACTGACTAAAAATACAATGAAATACTGAGCATCTGTTAAGAAAAATTTAGTTGTGAAATTTATGCATGGATGTATATGGAGACTATTATTCTGAGTGAAATACTTCAGAGGATTATTTCAGAATAGTCTGAATAGTCTCACTCATCTGTGGTATTTAAAAAACTGAAAGATAGTATAGTAATAATACCCAGAAACAAGAGAGATGAGGTTTGGAAGGACCAACCCATGATATGCAGCTTACCACAAAGATATAATGTGAGAACTTAGAGTACTTGCCTCGTATAAAATATGAACATGAGTTTAAGCTTTAGATATTTTGTGTGCCAACACAATTCTGGGGGTTCCACTACTTGAAACTGGCAGATCTGCTGTGTGGAATTCCCAGCAATTTTAGGCTCCACTAAGACCAAGAGCAGGTGAACAACACAAAAATAAAATAAAATAAAATAAAATAAAATAAAATAAAATAAAATAAAATAAAATAAAAAGGTTGTACTCCCCAATGTTCACTGCAACTGAAGAGATATGTTGTTATCATGACTAGGAGGTGATAACCCTTGCAAGCACATGTATGATCCCATACCATAACTTGTGTCCCTAATCTAAGAATGCAAGTCCTGGAGCTGGAGAAATTATATAGTGGGTATGACCCTCACCTTCCATGCGGCCAATCCAGCTGATTCCTAACATCCCACATGGTCCCCTGAACCTGCCAGGAGTGATTCCTGTGTGTCAAGCACATAAAAACCAAAAGTACTGGTAGGAAAATGTACATACACCTCAATTAAAGGAGAATCAACCTTGGTGAGGATCAACATCAGCTGCACAAGTAACACAACCTGATGGATAACACCTAGTAAGCACCACAGCTAAATAAACAAGAAAGCACTGCTGCCAGACATTTATGCAACAACCACTTATACCAATAAAAACAAGAAAGGGAAAAAGGAGGACATAAAAATATGTTTTAGTAAAACATTATTCCCCGTTTTTCATTTTTCTTTTAACAAAAGTATTTACTTCTTTTGTTTTAAACTATTTCTCTAGGAGCATAACTGTCTGGAAAGATTGACAGTCTGTCCTTTCAGAGAATTCTGTCCTTTCAGAGAATAGTGCCTCTTGGAAAAGATCTATGGAGTGTCTTTGTTGTACTTCTACATCTTCCTGGTCCTCTTCATCTGGCCTACAGCCTCTTACAGATTATAGGAAATCCAGGCCAATGTAATGCTTTGGCTATGAATGTTGCTGTAAAATAATAAACTGTCTTGATATTGGTGAAGGCAAATGTACACTGGTGAAGGGATGAATGATAGTTATTGCATGACTGGAACTCAATCATGAACTTTGTAACTGTATGTCATGGTGATTCAATTTAAAAATTTAATAAAATAAGAAAATTAACTATCTTTGATGTCTGAAGAGTTTCCTGTCTTTTGCCAACATAAAAGTGTGGCAATTTCAAAGAACTTTAGGTAGTCTCTAAACTCAGAACTTAAAAAACAGGCAAGATAATGGGGCCCTTAAAGAGAGGGTGGGGCAAATCCCCTGTCATTCGGAAGTCCTGGCAACTGCACACATAGACAACCCTATAGCTGCCTTCACACCTATAGCCCAACCTCACTGCTTTCCCACTAATCTCTGTAGAGACTCCTAGTCGAAAAACATACCAGATGTGCTGATTTGAGGCTGACATCCTCCAAAGGGATGGTTGTAGCCAGGTAAGTCGCTTCTCTCCACATTTCTGCACTTCCAAAATGAATGTTGTATATGAGTTCATATATGAGTTCGACTATGAATTCAACAGCCCAGCTCCACATATCCTCAAAGTCTTGGACCATGTGATCTTCTTTTTTTTTTTTTTTTTTTTTGGTGTTTGTGCCACACACGGCAATGCTCAGGGGTTACTCCTGGCTGTCTGCTCAGAAATAGCTTCTGGCAGGCACGGGGGACCACATGAGACACCAGGATTCGAACCAACCACCTTTGGTCCTGGATCAGCTGCTTGCAAGGCAAACGCTGCTGTGCTATCTCTCCGGGCCCCATCCATGTGATCTTCTAAGCTATAATTTTAATACTGACTTCCCAGTAGGAATACAGCAAATTACATGTAAAATTATCCAGAAATTCAACAAACAAAACCAACAATAGAATTCTCAACTAACAATTAACAGCTTACTTAGTAAATCTTCACACAATAATGTTAAGGCCTCATTGTGATTTATGACAATTTTCACAAATATTTTTTATTTATTAATTCCATTACCAATTAACTATATCAAGTAATGTTAAGTGAATTATGTGTACCTGCCAAGGGACTGGCTTCGGGGAGGTTGGGAAACTGGTAACAAGGATGGAGGGAATGTTACACTGTTGAGGCACTGGTGTTGGAATATTCAATGCCAGAAATAGCTGTATTATAAGCAACTCTGTAAAACACAATGTCTAAAATAACATTTTATTTATAAAAAATTATTTATTTATTAAAATAAATAAATTTTTATTTAAAAAGAAAAGAAAGGGCAATATTATGGTGATCTTAGGATTCAGGTGAAAGAGATTAGATTTTGCCAACAAATGAACTTAGAAGGTGAGTCCCAGAAAGAAACATAGTCTTACAACACATTGATTGTAGCCTTATCTAACTGTGAGCTGAGTCATCAGACCATGCTGAGCCATTCCTAAATTCCTGCAGAAACTGAGCAATAAGTTTTATAAATTTGGGGCCATATACATAGTACAGTGGTATGGCACCTGCCTTCTATACAGTTGACCTAGGTTCACTTCCTGGTTTTCCCCTTGTCCCCTGAGCTACACTAGGAATGAACCCTAACCCTAGAACCAATAATAAACTCTAAGCATCACCAGGTGTACCCTAAACCTCCCTCAAAGAAATCAACAAAATAAACCCCCCAAAATTATGTCACTATATTTTGATAATTTGTTATGTAACAATAGAAATCACGAATCTAAGCTGTAATCTGAGTATTCTTAAGAGGCCCTAGTCTGATTTTTGGAGAGAAACACTTTCCTTCTGTCCTTCAGTTGTTAAAGAGCCACTATCCTACACAATGTTCAAGGCAAAAATTAAGGCTTTGAAATATCCCGTGAGCAAAAGAGTTATATGCTCTTCAGAGTAAGTAATTCTCAATAATTATACCTTCTCATTCACCACTTCATAAAGAAAGAACAATGACTTTCTTCTTCCTGTTTATTTATAAGAACATGTTTTGCTTATTGAACAACACTCAGTGGCTAGAATAAAATTTATATTCAAAAAAGAATCAGAGGGTAATTCTATTGAGAAGCTGCTTTGATAGCCCACTACTGGATAAAGCAAGCTTCAGCTGGTTCCCAAGTTTCATGATAAGGTGGAATTTATTTTTTCAAAGGAAAAAGCAGGCTATTCTAAAAATAAAACAGATAAGAAGAAGTAGCAATAGAATAGGGAGTTTGCAGGAAGCAGATCAAGGCAGGTCATTATATGGAAAAAGTAGAGGCACAAAGACAGTAGAATCTAGAAGGGGAATCCTGGGATAAGGGATGGTTGGTGAAGATTTTTCTATAGAAATTCTGACTTCTTTTTATGCTATAATTAGTCTTCAAATGAAAAAAACAACCTTGGGCCAGAGTGATAGCATAGCTGGTAGGATCGAACCTGAGTCCTCTCTGGTCCCCTGAGCCTGCCAGGAGTAATTCCTGAGCACAGAGAAAGGAGTAACTCCTGAGTGCCACCCAGTGTGGCCAAAACATAACAAAATAAACAAATAAAAAAAAATCAGTCTTGGGCCCGGAGAGATAGCACAGCGGCATTTGCCTTGCAAGCAGCCGTTCCAGCACCAAAGGTGTTTGGTTCGAATTTCGGTGTCCCATATGGTCCCCCGTGCCTGCCAGGAGCTATTTCTGAGCAGACAGCCAGGAGTAACCCCTGAACACCGCAGGGTGTGGCCCAAAAACCAAAAACAAACACACACAAAAAAATCAATCTTACAAACATTGATTCAATAAGATTTCTTTAGAATGCATCAGGCTAGTCAACCCACAAAGACAAATGCAGTCTGCTCTGATGAATGGGAAAGATTTAGCATTGGTTTTCTGGGTTCATATGACGATATCAGGTCATGGATACAATGAAGTTAGCCTGGAATTTCTATTTAGCACAATACTAAAGAGAGTAACAATTCTCTACACTTTTCGCCTATTTTCAATCAAGTTGTTGGGTTTTTAAGTTTTTTGGGTTTTTGTTGTTTTTTTCTTTTTTAGGCAATACTCCACTATGCTCAAGGATTATTGTTGACTTTATGTTCAGGGGTCAATCTTGTTCACCAATGCTCTGGAGAATTGAACCAAGAATGGCTACATGCTGTACTATCTCTTTGATTCCTTAATCAATTTTCTTTTCTCAGGAAAATATAAGTCACAAAATTTTTTTCTTTGGGTTTTTTATGGGGGGGGGGGAGTGTTGCTATTGTTTATTTGCTTGTTTTTGTGCTGCATCCATCAATGCTCAGTATTACTCCTGGCTCAGCACTCAGGAACCACTCTGAGTGGTGGTTGGGGAACCTTGTGGAATTCTGGGGAATAAATCCAAGATTGCAAAGCAAATGCCCTACCTGTTCTACTATTGCTGTGGCCCTAACAAAACTTTCATCATTCTATAAAAGTTTCTTGCAGTTTCCTAAAGTCTGCTGTAATGATAAAAAGGAAGAATTAGAAGTAGAGAAGTAGGAGATTTGTTAAGAGTACCACTACAGCCACTTAGACTAAGATTGTTTACATTTAACCAATTTTATTTTAAAATTCTCTTGAGTTCTTTTTCTTTCCCCATTTACATCCTCTCTAGGAAGCAGGTGCTCTCCCTATCTGCTTGACACCAAGTCCTGAACACATAATTACTTTCTTCTGTTTTACTAAAATAATAAACAGTCTCTTTAATTCTCAAGTATTCCCTTGCTTTGCTTGAAAAATGGATAACAAAAGCATACAGTGTATAACTTTAATTAGGAAACTTGTAATTACTGTTTAACCAAGCTATACTTTTAATATTCCAAAATAAAATATTTACAAAATCAAGCTTTCTATAAAACAGGACAAAACTGAAATGCTTCTGCATAATTTCAATCCTATCTATCCATCCTCCCTTTTATTTTGCTGGAGAAGAAAACTTTTCTCTAAAGCTTCAAATTGTCAATGAACAAACAAATAAAGAAACAGAACCATATTCCCCGCCCTCTCAATCTCATTCAACCTTATGCTTATGAACAGTCACACAGACTTCTTAAAGTTTGCCAGAATGTCAAGACATACCATCACAAATGCGAAGAAAAGGGACCTATTCCCACATACACAGAATTATTTGAACATCTTCTTTTTTTTTTTTTTTTTTGGTTTTTGGGTCACACCCGGCAGTGCTCAGGTGTTACTCCTGGCTTCGTGCTCAGAAATTGCTCCTGGCAGGCACAGGGGACCATATGGGTCACCGGGATTCGAACCGATGACCTTTTGCATGAAAGGCAAACGCCTTACCTCCATGCTATCTCCCGGGCCCCTATTCCCTATTTGAACATCTTCTGTCTCTAAAACCAAAATTTACTTTTATCAGTTGAATTTTCCAGAATAATTATAAGCTATTGTAATTGATTATTTCAAAAAGTCATCTGAATTTGAGCACTTTGTATCTTTAGATATAGACCCTTTCTTTTAGGGCAGTTATCATAGATATTTCCATTTATGAGGCCTCCCTCTTCAGTTGTAAATTTATCAGTTTAGAGAATGTATGGTTGATGGATTTAAGCAGAATTAATATCTGCAGTTTTATACTCTGTAAATTTTAGAGTTTAAACTTTCTAAAACATTTACTTTAGTGACATGAACAAGAATAATTTTGTATGACACAGGCCTCACTTCTTACAATGCTGCTCTTATTTACTTATTATTTGGGGCCAAAGCTGGTGGTATTCAAGATTTACTACTGGTAGGTTTAGAGGATCATGGTGGGAATCAGGGAATCGAACTCTGGCCAACCAATGCAAGACAAAATCCTAGGTGGTGGCCTTAACTTTTCTACAGAAGGAAATGAGAGCTATTGTTGCAGGTTCTGGTAAATGGATTGAGAAAAGACACTGGATTGGGAAAAATCAAACCTGTTTAAAAACTGAAGGTCCTCAAAAGGCAAAACCTATCTGAAGATCTCCCTTTCCATCCTTGACTCATTTCCAAAGAGAAAGCATTTGGGAAGCACAGTTCAAAGTGGACCACTTGAAGGAGAGACTCTTTTGAAGGAAAAAAGGCCGTAAGTACCATAAACAGGGGATGAAAGATAGAACAGCAGGTAAGGAGGGTAAGATACTTGCCTTGTAGGCAGCTGAACCACATTTAAGCCTCTGTAGTAAGAACTAACAGGACTGATTCATGAGTTCAGAAACATCTGAACATCACTGGGTATATTCCAAAAACCAGCAAACAAAACAAAAAAATACCATCAGCATCCAAGCTCGTTTCCCGAATACAACTCATTTGGTGTGAAGGCAGCAGGTAGAAGTTTTGTAAAACTTAAAGTATAAAAACTAACTTGAAAGAGGCAAATGCATTTCCCCAATTTGAGTCCACTGCATCTCTGCCTGAGATGCCTTTTTTTTAACTTTATGGCATATACTTTGTTTATTCTTTCTTTTTTTGTTGTTTTCTGTTTTTGAACCATACCTAGTGGGATCACAAATTACTCCTGGTGGGCTCCTGGAACCATACGTGGTGCTGGGATAGAACCCACACAGCCATGTTCAAGGCAAGCACCCTATTCACTATTTTATTGCTTCAAGGCAAGCACCCTATTCACTATTTTATTGCTCTGATCCAAAGCACTTTCTATCTTGGAGTAGCAGCAACTTAAATGTACAACGTAGTTATATATGTATGCCAATAGCTTAATTTCACTAAGTCATTACCCAAATTTACTTGATTACCACTTTTTTATATAATTCTTAACATCAGAATAGTAATTCTATTAAAGAACAAACACGTGTAAGGCTGAAATAATAGTACAGTTGGTAGGGCATTTGCCTTGTATGTGGCCTCCTAGTTTCTATCTCTAGCATCCCATTTAGTAGGCCAAACCTTGTCAGAAGTGTTCCTGAGTAGAGTCAATAATAAGCCCTGAGCACTGCCAAATGTGACCCCAAAATTTAAAGCAAGCAAACAAACAAAAAAACATCAATTAAAAGTACTCCTAGCATCCTGGCTTAGCAGTTTATAGGCCAAAGCATTTTATCATTTACTATTTTAGTATAATGAATTACATTTTGTATGCATATATGTGTGTGCTAAACTAGTAGTTTTCAATTATAGATGATCTTGTCTTCTAGAAATCATGTGTCTTACCAGAAGATATTTTTGATTGTCACAACTGGGAGAGGGCAGCTCCCACTAACAAAGAATTATCATAGAACATGTGTTGATAGTACCAACATTGTAAATTTTGATCTATATTACCGTTAACTCTGAGATTTGGAGTTGGAGGTGAGGATGAAAATAAAAAATTTTGCGGGGGGGGGGTCACACCCGGCAGTGCTCAGGAGTTACTCCTGGCTCCATGCTCAGAAATTGCTTCTGGCAGGCATGTGGACC
Source organism: Crocidura indochinensis (assembly GCA_004027635.1). Taxonomy (NCBI): domain Eukaryota; kingdom Metazoa; phylum Chordata; class Mammalia; order Eulipotyphla; family Soricidae; genus Crocidura; species Crocidura indochinensis. Next base: position 15,811 of record PVKC010019830.1, read on the forward strand.
ATATGGGGCACCGGGATTCGAACCTATGACCTTTTTGCATGAAAGGCAAACGCCTTACCTCCATGCTATCGCCCGGGCCCCGAAAATAAAAATTTTTACTTTTGATTTTGAACAGGACAATTTAGATATTTGTGTAACTAAAAATATTTTTAGATTTTATTTTCAGATCTAGCCCAGAGAACATGTCATTTGCATACAGCAGACCCTGTTTTGATCCCCAGCATGCCATATGGTCCCCAAAACCCCAGCAGTAGTTATCCTTGAGCATAAAAACAGGTGTAGGGCCGAAGAGATGGCACAGCGGTAGGGTATTTGCCTTGCATGTGACCATTCATGGGCGGACGGTGGTTCGAATCCCGGCATCCCATATGGTCCCCCATGCCAGCCAGGAGAGATTTCTGAGCACAGATCCAGGAGTAACCCCTGAGCGCTGCCTGGTGTGGCCCAAAGAACAAGTGTAGTACCTGAGCACTTCCAGGTAGTGCCCCCAAACTAGTATATGTGTATTAGTATATATATATATATATATATATATATATACTATATACTATATGTAATTATATTTATATATATAAATATATAGCACATTTGCCTATATATGTACATATACTAAATATATACATATATAGGCAAATGTACTATGAAGGAATACATTTTTACCCCAGATACATGAGAAGCCATTGATTAAGTTGTAGTTTGAGATTTAATGCAATGTAGACAAAATCAAACTATGAAGATGTTTTAGGAATATCAAGTTATATTGATTAAAATTTTAAATTATGCATTACATAATAAAAATCTGTTTTAATAAGTCAAAACAGTTTTTGGTATATTAAATATATAAATAATGGGACAGAAGAGATAGCTCTATGGACTAAGTAAAATACTTTTACAGTAAAGACTCAGGTTTCATCTCTAGCATTGAAATTCTAATAATAGCCACTGGTGTGGCCTAAAAAGCAAAACATTTGAGGTTTGATCATGAGCATGTCTGGAGCCTGTAGTTGTTCCCATGACAGTATGTTTCAAGAATGGAGAAATCCTGTATCTCTTAGGCCAAGGGAATTCCCTTTCCAATTTCCCTAATATTTACTGTACCTATGCAAAAACAAACAAACAAAAAAACAAATAAAAAAACTTGCCATACCGGGTCTTCTTTTTTTTCTCTCTTGTTGTTATTTATTGTTTATTGTTTGTTTGGGTATTTTTGGTTTCTTTTTCTTTTTTTCTTTTCCCTTTCTTCTTTTAAATTGAGATTGATAGCTCCTAGATGGATTCCACCCAGCTCTCCTTTTTTCCCCCCCAACAGAACCACATAACTTGAATCATCTTGTTCTGCCTCATAAATTGAGGGATAAAAAAAGTGGATGGTACCAGGATCAGTCACATGAACATTGAATGGAAATAAAAAAATGATCAGACCTAAATATCAAACCCAAAGTCAACGACAACAGAATCAAGATACCTAATATGCAACAAGTTATATACAGGGGGGTACAAAGGGGATTTGATACACTAGCAGGTCAGGGGACACAAGGGGGAAGTATGGGATGCAAGCAGGGAACAGAGGTGAAGGGAGGACAACACTGGTGGTGGGAATAGTCTTAATGCACTGTCACTATGTACCTTAAATAAAACTGTAAAACACTTGTAGTTCAAATTGGTCACAATAAAAACCATTTTTTTGTTTTTTGGGGGGGGTCACACCCGGCAGCGCTCAGGGGTTACTCCTGGCTCCATGCTCAGAAATTGCTCCTGGCAGGTACGGGGGACCATATGGGGCACCGGGATTCAAACCGATGACCTTTTGCATGAAAGGCAAACGCCTTACCTCCATGCTATCTCCCGGACCCCTAAAAACCATTTTTAAAGGCAAAACATAAGTAATTAAAATCCAAGTGAAATAAACAGTTTGATTTTAGAGAAATATGTGAAATGACATCCCAAATTTTATAAAATATTGTCAAAGAAGTTAAAAAAAAAAAAAAAGCAAGATTGTAGCTAAAGGTAAGTAGAAGAAAAAAGAATGTATTTGAACAACCAAGAGTTTAGGAAATCCTGACAGCTGTCACCTTAAAAAGATTCATTCTGTTTTTTGCAGAAGCAAAAGAAAAAAATGCAGAAGCAAACAAGCAAGTACGCGAATTTACACTAGCTAAATTACAGTTAGGTTGAGGGGTTATGAGGAACCCAGAACTAACTTTTTCCCCCATTATCTGGCTCTGGTGGTTTGGGTCTGCCTCTCTGTGCGTGGTAAATTGTTACCACCTTTTTTTTTTTTTTTTTGATGTATGTTTTCTTTCCCATATATTTTTTTCTTTATTTAAACATCTTGATTACATATATGGCTGTGATTAGGTTTCAGTCATGTAAAGAACACCACCCTTCACCAGTGCAGCATTCCCACCAATGTCCCAAATCTCCCTCCCTCCCTCCCAGCTCACCCCCACCTGTACTCCAGACAGGCTTTCCAGTTCCCTCATTCATTCACATGATTAGGGTAGTTCTCTGTGTAATTATTTCTATAACTGCACTCACCACTCTTTGTGGTGAGCTTCAGGCCCACAAATTACAACCAGTTACTTTCACAATAGAATCAGGAGGAAAATTAGCAAAGATATATTGGAAAATTAAATATATTGAAGTATAGAAAGATAAGTTTTTATGTCTAAGTTGAATTTACACTCAAATGTAGATTGTTTTTTTTGGGGGGGGGCCACACCCAGCAGTGCTCAGGGGTTACTCCTGGCTATGCGCTCAGAAGTCGCTCCTGGCCTGGGGGACCATATGGGAACCGGGGGATCGAACCGCGGTCAGTACTAGGCTAGGGCAGGAAAGGCAGGTACCTAACCTCCAGCGCCACCGCCCGGCCCCAAATGTAGATTGTTTTAACTTAAGAAATAAATTGGCAGAAACTGGGACAATAGTAAAGCAAGCAAGGTGCTTGTCTTGCATGGTGTCAACTAAAGTCCTATTTCTGACACCCTCTATGGTCCTCTGAGCACTACTAAGCATTGCCAAGCCAAAAAAGAAAGAAGGGAGGAAGGAAGGAAGGAAGGAAGGAAGGAAGGAAGGAAGGAAGGAAGGAAGGA
>PVKC010019831.1:0-18900 GCA_004027635.1 Crocidura indochinensis
GTCAGATTTAAAAATTACTGAGTTAGTATTTAAAACTTAAGGAATGGGATCTAAGTATACATGCTGGAATTCTTTTTTTTTTTTTTTTTTTGGGTCACACCCGGCAATGCTCAGGAGTTACTCCTGGCTCTATGCTCAGAAATTGCTCCTGGCAGGCACAGGGGACCATATGGGGCACCGGTATTCGAACCAATGACCTTTTGCATGAAAGGCAAACGCCTTACCTCCATGCTATCTCCCGGGCCCACATGCTGGAACTCTTCATAATATTATTTTATTTGCCTCTATTACTGCATTACATCTATGATATGCATTTACAAACCTTAGGTTTGAGCATGTAAAATTTAACAGTTTAAAGCAAATCAGATGTCCAGACAAAAATGATGTTTTTAAAAGGATGATTAAAAGTCAGCTAAACTAGAGCACTTCAAAAGCTCATTAGCCTTGCCCTGAGCAAAAAAGTTGAGAAGAAAGAAGAGGGTCATGAGAAGTACATTTTCTGTTTGAATAAGGAATTGATTTGGTGAAGATCTCCAGGCTACTTCAGACAGAGATCATAATTTTCTATTCATTCAACACTCTATCAATAAAAAAAAAATTAGAGAATTTATCCTTTAAAGCCTTTTGGTGTCTTTTGGTGTCATCAGCACCATCAAAAATTACATTTGTTATTCAAATAGCAGCTTCTCAACAGGAAATTGTGTGAATTGCCATGACTATGGAAAGGGACATAGAAACGCCATGATAACTTAATCAGTCCTTAAATCACTTATAAGATAGGTGGTAAACAGTATCTTTCTTTGTGTTCTCTTTTCAGCCCCCATACAAATTAGTTAAGAAGAAAAACCTTAAACTTTATACAATTTATATTCAATAATTAATCACAAATTTATAGAATGTAAGAGAATTTTACGTATCATGAATCTATTAAAATATTTCCATTAACATCTAACAATATATATAAAAACTCAGAGCACTGTGTTTCATTTGAAAATATATATACAACATCAATTAGGTGGTATGATATGCTTAAAATATTGCCTGACAGAGGAAGAAAGATGTCTATTATTTGAAAAGAAATTAGATTGGTTTGAGTTTTAAAAAATCATCCTTGGGGCCAGAGCGGTAGTGCAGGGCATAAGGCGTCTGCTTTGCACATGCAAGCCTAGAACGGACCGAGGTTCGATCCCCTGGAATCGCAGATGGACTCCCAAGTCAGGAGCAATTTCTGAGCGCATAGCCAGAAGTAACACCTGAGCTCCAACGGGTGTGGCCCAAATACCAAAAAAACAAAAATAGAAAGGAAGAAAAAATCATTTTTTCCAGAAAATGAGGCAGATATATCTCCTAGGTTTATTGATTATTGCTGCAAATCCTAGGTGAGTCTATAAGAAGAACATCCCATTGAAATAGATAATTATATATATGTATATATATATATATATAATCATCTATTATATATATAATTGATCCAGTTCTTCTTTGCTCTCATATATGGTCACTGATTCTGAATTGTTAGATCCTCTTTCTGCCAGAGCTTTTTGCCTGGATCAAAAATCATTTATCCTGGGGGCCCGGGAGATAGCATGGAGGTAAGGCGTTTGCCTTTCATGCAAAAGGTCATCGGTTCGAATCCCGGTGCCCCATATAGTCCCCCGTGCCTGCCAGGAGCAATTTCTGAGCATGGAGCCAGGAGTAACCCCTGAGCACTGCCGGGTGTGACCCCTCCCCCCAAAAAAAGAATGAAAGTAGCATAAGCAAAGATCATTTATCCTGGAACAGACATTTCATCTTCCTACTTTTTTATCTGAGACATCAATCAATGTTGACCAATACCACCTTTCATATCAGAATATTAAAATCTGAGATATATTTTAAATGTTACATAGGAAACTTAAAAATAAATGGGATTAGGGGCCGGGTGGTGGCGCTGGAGGTAGCCTTACCACGCTAGCCTTGGATGGACCGCGGTTCGATCCCCCGTGCCCCATATGGTACCCCAGGCCAGGGGCGACTTCTGAGCCCATAGCCAGGAGTAACCCCTGAGTGTCACTGGGTGTGGCCCAAAAACCAAAAAATAAATAAATAAAAAATAAAATAAAATAAATGGGATTGGGGCCTGAGAGATAGCACAGCAGTGGGGCATTTGCCTTGCATGCAGCCTAATTCCAGCATCCCTCAAGCCAGGAGCAATTTCTGAGTGCATAGCCAGGGGTAACCCCTGAGCGTCACTGGGTCTAGCCCACAAACCAAAAATAAAATAAAACAAAAAAAGGATTATAAAAACACTAAATTAAATAATATGAATCATCATTATAAAAGCAGTGTGGGATATCATTGCTGAAAAATAGACTGGCTTAATGCTCTCAAAACTAAAATATCAACATATTTGAATTAATAAGTTATCAAGACTATATTTTATGCAACTAATTTTCATTATATAGTCAACTTTATATATATATTTCATTTTCCAATTCTTTGTTCTCATCTATGGTCACTGACTCTGAGTTGTTAGACCCTCTTTCTGTCATAGCTTTTAGGACCATACCTAATAATGCTAAAGGCTTATTCCTGGCTTAGCGATAGGAATCACTCCTGGCAGTGTTCAGCGTACCACATGGGGCTCTTGATATTGAGACTGAAATGACCGCTTCTAAAGTTAATACCCTACTAGTTATACTATCTCATCTGTTCCTAAAAATAACTTCTAAATTAAAATTCTTGTAATATCTAATAAAATACAATTATTCTCATTGAAAATAATATATAATAAACCATGCCCTCATATTCATGTTCAAAATCTATACTATCATACTAAATTTCTATCATATATAGTATGATATATCTAATATGAAAATCTAATATATTATATGACAGTAAATTACAAATAAATGTAATTGAGTCATAGCTAAAAGAATTGAAACTTTTAATATATGACAACAGATAAGGAAGATAAAATATCAATCTAAAAATTAAAGGATACATATTTATGTACTTTGAGGTGTAATGTCTATTACATATATTATGTCTATATCAGTGCCAAGTTAGACTGTAAATTACCACTAATGATAAACATAAATTTACTCAGAAAAATAATTGCTTTGAGATTTAAATATAAAACAGTAGTAAAGTGCTTGCCTTGTATGTGAGACCTTGAATTTTACCCAGGGTAGCACAAAAAAGGATTAATTTTTCACTTTTCCCATATTTTGACTCTCTTCCCAATTACACAACAGCTAAAGCATAGATAGTGACTGAGAGATGATATATATGAATATATTGATTATTTTTATCGTAATAGAAAGAAAGGAAAAGTGAGGAAAAATAATGATCACAATATATAAGGCTACTCCTTCCCTAAATATATTTGGATATCTTCAGTTTCTAGATATTATGTTAAACACTACCACAAATAGAAAATTGACCTGGGATTAGAAAAACCTAGCCTAGTAGAAGACACTATTTTGAAATACTTATAAACTTTTTAAAACATGTAAAATAAGAGTTATGTAAAATAATGGGACTAAGAAGATGAATAGCCCTCTGAGAAGTGATTAATATCTGGATAGTGTTATTAGGAATTTATTATGTCAATATGCTGTGAAGAATACTTCTAGTAGAAGAATTTTAGTAGGTACATAAAGACTAGAGAAGTCTATAGAAGAATTTTAGTAAGTACATAAAGTCTAGAGAAGTCTATCACATTTATTAAACTTTTTCAAGAAAAGGACTATCAAAATATAAAAAACGTAGATAAGAAATCAGAAATACATAAATGCCATATGGAGAACTTGTACATTAGTGTATTGATTCATATTTCCTAAAGTTGTCATATTTTCATGTATTCAAAATCAATACTTATGAGTACCTCCCCTCAGAGATTAATTGCAGCAAGAAATAATAGGTACAAAAATATTATCACAAATATATAATAAATTCATGGGATAAAAGATAGCATCTAAATAATTCATTATAGTTTAGTTCAAAAACATTGTACTATTTTAAAGCATGTTAGTAAATAATCATTAATGTTAATGCAAACTATTATTATAATTGTGATTTACTGGAATTCTTAGCTTTTTTCATAAAAATCAAAACTAAATATTTACATTTTTATATATGAAATTCAACATTTATTCTCAAAGGAAAAATTTACACCATCATGATTTTATTTATCTTCATGGAACAGACAGTATAGGTTCTACACTAGACAATATAGAATGAATATAAAGAGAGCAAGAATAATAACCTCTCCAAGCAGATGAGCTCACTCTATATTTAACCAATTAAAATGTAATAATGTCCATAAAAGTTTTAAATGTGAAAATGACTGGTAGATGACTGCTAAGAAAAATTTCAAGTGCCATAGAAAAGCAAATTGTGAATATTTTTAATCTGAAAGCTGCTATGATACCTAAAGTGTTGAATTAGAAGATGTTAGAGCAGGGGCCAGAGTCTTGGCAAGGAGCGTAAGGTGTCTGCCTTGCTGACACTAGCCTAGGACAGACTGGAGCTCGGTTCGATTCCCTAGCGTCCACGTCCATATGGTCCGGCAGCCAGGAGTGATGTTTGAATGCATAGCCAGGAGTAACCCCTGAGCATCACCGGATGTGCCCACCCCCCCAAAAAAAAACAGAAGATGTTAAAGCAAAAAAATTTAGACCTAAAATAGGCAATATAGTACTAAGTTATTTATTTTATTTTGTTTTGTTTTTCCCACCCACCCTGTTATTTTTAAATCATATGCAAAATGTTCAAATGGTTAAGAGAAACTAATGGCCATGGAATTTTATGTACTACTTTATATTTTTTTATTTCTATTGTTATCACTGCATGTATACATGTTAATTATTGTAGCAAGATGATTATAAATTTTAAAGCCATATGCATCTAGAGCAAAATTTCAGAGTTTTCACAATCTACTGATTTACACTTGAAATACAATTTAAATTAATATAACATCAAAATTTACCAAATTTCTCATAATACAGTCATTTCAGGGATTAAATATTCAAACATTAATCCCACTACCAGTGTGACCTTCCATATACAAGTGTTCTCCAGTCCACCACCATAGTCTTCCTCTACACAGGCACAAACAAAATTACTTCCATATTGCTTGTTACAACACAAAGGCAAATAGAATTATCAAAACGGATATCAACATAGCTCAATTTGAAATGATTGTTGTCTTTCCAGAGTGTTACTAAAGTCATTATCTAAAGATTTACTGAGCTGTGGTTGGTACTAGCAGAGCCTTTTGTGTTATTGTTAGGCTCATTGAGCTTGGTACATTGATATATAACTTTCCATCAAATTTCCTGTGATAATATTGGGCTGACAGTTGTATATAATATTAAGTTGCCACACAGTATTCACCACCTGTTAAATGACCTTTAAAGTTATCTCAACCAAAGGGTGAAAAAAAAGGGATTATCTGAGAATTCATGCCTATTATAGTCTAATTTCTGGGTTCCTATTGCTAATGGGTATATGTAGCCTTTATTTAATCAAGGTATCATAGACATTTAAACATACAGTCATTTCTTTGAATTTATATTTCTCTCGACTTACTTTCAGTCTTTACCCTACACCTAATAAATAACGACTTCATTACTATAACAAACTGTTTTCCAAAAGTGATGATCAGAATAAAAAGACCCTACAGATTAGGAGAGAATATTTTCCTATCAGTCATTTGAGAATGAATATCTACAATATATAAAGCATTTACAAGACTTCACAAGAAATAAGTCAACCCATCCAAAGTGTAAGTCAAAATAGTTATGTGATAGGAAATATCACATAACACCTTGAGACTAACACACATCAAAAAGAACAAAAAATGTTAGTGCTGGTGTGGGAAAAAGCAACCCTCATCCACTGCTATTGGGAATGTAGATTGGTTCAACTCTTTTTAAAAAACAATGAACACAATCCTTAATAAATTAATATTTAAGCTTTCGTATGACTCAATTTTATTTCTCGTTATCTACCCCAAGTTTCACACAACTACTTCAGAAAATACATTTGTATTACTATGCTTACTGCTATTCTGTTAATAATCAAATCCAGAAACAACCCAAGTGTTTCTTTCTGGAGTGTTGAATTCTCAAATATAAGAAATATCATTCCCCTTAAAGGAAAATTACTCTTATGAATAACCAAGTCTACTTTCATCTTGTAAAGGAAATTCTATTTTAATATAATTCCCATTTAGCAAGAAAACATTAAAAATTACTGATGAAATGGGTATTCTGTTTATGACTGAAACCCAACTACAATCATGCTTGCAATCATGGTGCTTAAATAAAGATTTGATTAGAAAAAGAAGATGTTCTGCATACACAAGTACAAAATAAAAAAAAAATCTAGAGAAATGTTTTATTTGATTATCTAGGAAAAACAAAGCTGATTATTTAAATGTTTTCTTTTTTTGTGTGTGTTTTTTTGTGGGTTTTTGTTTTGTTTTGTTTTTATGGGGGGTTTACAACCAGTGGCACTCAGGGATTACTCCTGGCTCTGAGCTCAGAATTTGCTCCTGGCAGACCTGTAGGACCTTATGGGATGCCAGAATTGAACCCAGTCAAATTTCCTACCACTGTGCTATCGCTTTGTTCCTCCTTTATAAAGTTTTAATAATGGTTTGAGATTATTTTTAAAATAAAACATTCTAATTTACTTGTTTTAGTTTTTTTATTTTAAATGGCAGAAAAACATTGATTTCACAATGATAATTTTCAGTGATGGGATTAACATGCTTGCTCAGCTTGCTGCTAGTCTTCCTTTGATCTACTGCATTATATAAGATTTCCCAAGGACTGCTAATAGTAACTTCTGTATCTGGAGCCATGAGTAATACCTGAGCACCACCAAACTTGTTCTAGGCATACAAAAATAAACAAAAAATAAACATTGTAAATATTTAAGCTTTATGTATGAATTTTATCATCACATTTTCAAACTGAATTGTTCTTTCTTCAAATGTGATCTCTGTATACTGGGGTAGGTTATGACCACATAGGACTGAGACAATAGATTGTTTTACTCTTATTTGACTAAAATCTCTGTTCCCAATCATTTTACTTTGTTTTATTTTGTTTGGGTTAGCGTAAAAACTCAGGCATACCTTTTTCTTGGGAATTTGCAAAATAACATGAAAAAATAAAATGTCCAACAATAGATTAATAGATAAAGAAGCTGTGTTATGTATAGACAATGGAATACTATGCAACTATAAGATGAAATATAAGTTTGCTACTATGAACTAGAGATATGTTAAAGTCAGATTAGAAAAGGATAAATACAGGATTATCTATTTATCTGTGGTATATAGACAGATGACAGGGAATAGACATTACCGAATGAAGGCAAATTCAGGTTCTTGTGTTATAAAACTGAGATTGACAAGCAAGGTGGGTACTTGTTTAGGGCAAATAAGAGGGAGTACCAAAGATACAGAACAGTGGTGAAGGATTTGAGCATTTTAGTGATTGGATAGTACAGTAGATTTAAACTTTGAAGTTTGAAATGTTAACTCTATTATAACCATGTGACCTAATTCCAAATAAATAAACAAATACATTGTGTGATTATTTCAGATCACTCCAGGTATTTCAATTTCAAAGAAAAATGCATATATCATAAAAATCACATGCTCTCTTCATCTTTTTGCAACCCCTTGATGCATAATCATGTGTACATGATTATGAATAACTAATAAAATAAACCTAATGGATTTAGAAATAAATTTTTCCTTTCCTCATAACATTATTTAACTCCAGAAAAGAGAAACTTGGTGCTGGAGCTACAGCACAGGAAGTAGAGAATTTGTCTTGCATGTAGCCAATCAGGGTTTGATTCTAGCATCTTTAGTGGTTCTGTGAGCCCACCAGAAGCAGTTCCCAGGTGCAGTAAGAGGAGTAACTCCTGAGCACTGCTGGATGTGGCTACAAAACAAAACAAAGTACTCCAATTCATAATGACTTTATCATTTTCCTAACTCCAATATTTTAAAATTTATGTTTTAAAATTTATGTTTATTTTTTTTCTAGAGTTTATTTAACTGATATAGCCAGAGGATTGGGCTCCAAGCCTAATAATTTTATTTGTATTTCATAATTATTAATAATTTTATTATTTATCTTTTAAATAAATATCAAACAATCACTACTATTCTTTCATTTCTTGCATTGATTGATTCTTTTGTTTTCTTTACTGAATCATATGCATTTAAAACAATTGTATATCCAATTTAGTACATTAACACTTAGACTTTCTGTTTTTTTTCCTTCAAAACTGTTTCAGGGGTTGGGTTGGAGCGGTGGCACAAGCAGTAAGGTGTCTGCCTTGCCAGTGATAGACTAGGACGGACCACGATTCGCTCCTCTGGCGACCAGGAGCGATTTCTGAGGGCATAGCCAGGAGTAAGCCCTGAGCGTCACCAGATGGCCCAAAAACCAAAACAAAAAAAAGTTTTCAGGGGTTATTTTATACCTAATAAATTTAAGGCATCAGCACATATTGATTGTAAGCACTGCAGCAAGGGTCCCTGGCTTCCAATCATATTCTGCACCTAGAGCTGTGGATAAAGCATTAGAACATTGTTATAGACCTTTTTTGTAGTGAGAAGTTGATTGAATATCTGATCGCTGTAAACAGCTGTTTCTGTTGCCAGTTTCTTTTTCTTTTCTTTTGTTTGTTTTTTGGTTTTTAGGGCCACACCCATTTGATGTCAGGTGTTACTCCTGGATAAGTGCTCAGAAATCGCCCCTGGCTTGGTGGTACCATATGGGATGCCGGGGGATCGAACCGTGGCAGTGGTCTTTCTTTGGCTAGTGCTTGCAAGGCAGACACCTTACCTCTAGCGCCACCGCGCCTGCCCCTGTTGCCAGTTTCTTTAAGGTATTTAAACATCTTAGAGGCTTTGTGTTTTCCCCTTTTTTGCTTGATTTGAATGCTTCTCCTCACTATATACTGGCACCTACGGTGTTCAGAAATTCTACCATTTAGGGGCCGGGTGATGGCGCTGGAGATAAGGTGCCTGTGCTAACCTAGGACGGACCGCGGTTCGATCCCCCGGTTCCCCATATGGTCCCCCGTGCCTGCCAGAAGTGACTTCTGAGCGAATAGCCAGGAGTAACCCCTGAGCGTCGCCAGGTGTGGTCCAAAAACCAAAAAAAAAAAAAAAAAAAAAAGAAATTCTACCATTTAGACCCTTCATTGAGTATTATTACATGTATATATGGTATTTATATTTAAATACCTCAAATAAGAGCTATCATTCTATATTTAACCTTCTTCTGGCTTACTTCATTTAACATAATATTGTCATCCACAACTGAGCAGAATGTTTCTTGGCACCATAAATAGACCTTGGGGCTCGATAACGAGCAGGTTCGGAGCCTGTAGTTGTTACCATAATAGTATGCCTCAAAGGTGAAAAAAACCTGTATCTCTTAGGCCAGTGGTCGGCAACCTGCGGCTCGCCAGCCACATGTGGCTATTCACACTTTTAATTTGGCTCTTCTGTGTGCCAGGCGGCCATCCAGGAGTCAGGATTCTGCTCCTAGCCTCTGTCAGTGAGAGCCCCATGTGCAGCTCCCAACAGCCAGCTCTAAGAGTGTAAGATGATACCCAGTATCAACCCTAAATGAAGATGTACTCCCAACGTCATCCTTTCTTTTTTTGGGGGGGGCACACCCAGTGACGCTCAGGGGCTCAGAAGTCGTTCCTGGCTTGGGGGATCATATGGGAAACCAGAGAATCGAACCGTGGTTCGTCCTAGACTAGCGCAGGCAAGGCAGGCACCTTACCTCCAGTGGCACTGCCTGGCCCCACAACCCACTTTCTTAAACCTCTTCCTTTGATATGTAAAAGTCCACTGAATATGTACTTTTGTCTCTCTTTCTTGACCTGAAGCCTCCTGGTATTTGGAATTGGTTTTAATAAAGAAAGAGGTATTCTAGCTTTTGGGGTTCAAGGCAGAGAGTACAAGGTAAAAGGCCATGGACTCTATGATCAACCTTTCCTGGTTAGATTGGTTTATTGTTTCTTTCCTGCTACCCTGCTTCTCAGACCAGGTTGGGTGGGGTTTAGAAATACAGTGCCTGGAGTGATCTTAAAACACATATTTTTTTGCATAAGAGTGGGCATCTTCCATGAAGGGATTCTCAACCCAGAGTTTTCTTTTCCATGGATTCTCTTGTTCAGAGTACTCATGATTAAAGTTGTGAGCTAATGCCTTTAAATGCTGTTTTTCATATTGATTATGACTTTCTGCATAATATAAGTGCCAATCAGAATTTTTTTGCAAGAGTGCAAACATTCTCCTTCTCAGACACAGCTATCCCAGAATCAGATTCTTTTTTGAACACATCCATCTTATGTCTCACTGTAAAAACTACTAGTGAAACTCCCTTGCAGAGAAATATTAAATGCATAGAGAAAATGAACAATGTCTGCCAAACACACAAGCTTAGCTACCCATTCCTTGTCCAACTGGGCTGTACAAAGTCAGAGTTCTGCTCTCACAGGAACTGCACAACTTCTTCCCTCTTGCCAATAAGGTGAGAGAGCACCCTTCCCCTGACCAGCCACTTCACTTCTTCATGGAGAAGATGCTAGTAGTGGGCATCCATACTCTCACCCAGGGTGGTGAATAGCTTGGATTTGATCACAATTGTGAATTTCACAAATTAACTTTACTGTGTCATCTGTCACAGAGTTTAGTTCAGCAGGAGAATTTTTTTTAATCCAGTCTATCATACAGTGAGTGGATACAATGTACTGGTGTGCAACTTCTGTTTCTTTTGACTACACAAAAACACTGAGCCATGTACAGTGCATCATCTGTACACACATCAACACATCAGATTATTATTCTGAGTGAAATGAGTTAGAAGGAAAGGTGTAGACAAAGAATAATCATTTGTGGTATATAAGAATAATAAATGGCAGTATGGTAATAATATCTAGAGAAAATAGGGATGAGGGACAGGGGGACTAGTCCATGATAGGAAGCTTCCATAGAAAGTCGTGAGTTCAGTTAGAGAAAGGTACATTATGACATTGATAGTTGGAACATATCACTCTGGACAATAACTGGATGCTAAAAATGGATAAGTGACAATCATGGTACCCTTTAATTAACAATATTGCAAGCCATGGTGTCATAAAGGAAATTTTGCAAACCTCAGTGTCATAAAGGAAAAGAGAGATAGAGAGAAAAAGCAAAATGCCTGCCCCTGACATAGGCAGAGGAGGGTGAAGGGGAAGGAAACAAGGGACATTGGTGGTGGGGAAAGTGCATTGGTGAAGGGTGGTGTACATTCTATGACTGAAACTCAAGTAATAATAATCTTGTAACATATATGCTTAAATAAAAAAATATTTTTAGGGGCCGGAGAGATAGCATGGAGGTAAGGCGTTTGCCTTTCATGCAGAAGAAGGTCATCAGTTCGAATCCCGGCATCCCATATGGTCCCCTGTGCCTGCCAGGGGCGATTTCTGAGCATAGAGCCAGGAGTCACCCCTGAGCGCTACCGGGTGTGACCCAAAAACCAAAATAAAATATATATATTTTTTAAATGTTTCAGGACTCTTTCATAATTCCTTTATGATATATCATATGCCTTTAAAAAAGTGTTGTTTTTGTGTGTTTTTTTTTTGTTTGGTTTCTTGCAGCACACACTAAAGTGTCAATAGATTTTTTTCTGTTCAATGAAATCACTACTTTTATCTAGAACACTGTCTTTGCTTTTAAAGATTGTTAAAAGATTTTTTCTCTTTTACCTGTTTCATCTCCACATTGTAGGGTTTCAAATTTTCAATACATTTTGGTTATTAAGAGGAAACGTTTTGAAATGTTTTGCTTACTTATTATCAGAAATCAAAGCATTTTTCCTAGAGAAGGGTGTTCACTATACAGAATTAACAAACGATCAGTGGATTCAAAAACTGTATTTCATGGTGGATGTTACCTCACATCTAAATCAGTTTAATCATAAACTACAGGGGAAAGGAAACACAATAATTTCAATGTTAGAAGAAGTTATTTCATTTGAAAACAAATTATCTGTTTTTTCTCAAGATTTTGACAGAGAAACTTTGATTCACCTTCCAAGCCTGTTGAAACATCGCCAAGAAAATAATTCTGATATTGATATTACCTATTTTATTTTATTTTATTTTATTTTGGGTCACACCTGGCAGTGCTCAGGGGTTACTCCTGGCTCCATGCTCAAAAATTGCTCCTGACAGGCACGGGGGACCATATGGGGCACCGGGATTCGAACTGATGACCTTTTGCATGAAAGGCAAATGCCTTACCTCCATGCTATCTCCCGGGCCATATTACCTATTTTAAAATAGCACTTTTAAATATGAGGGGTGCTTTTCTCAAAAGGGTTCAGGATTTCAGAAACAGCAAAGCAACGTTGGCCTTTGTTAAAAAACCTCTGAATGCCACTGTAACGGAATTAAATTTTTCTCCCTTTAATATTGACATTGGCAACTTTGAAATGCAATTGCTAGATTTAAAAAACAAAGAGCCGTGGAGCTCAAAATTTGAACATCTTGTGCTAATTTAGAAAGATCGGAGAAACACAAATGTGAACTTAGTTCACAGCACAAGTGGTCTGCTTTGAAAGACCTGGAAAGGGAAGATATGTTGATTTTTAACACCTGGAATAGTATTCCTGACTCATATAATCAACTGAAAAAGCTATTGTTTGCTGTTTTTTCTTTGTTCGGGTCTACATGTTTATGTGAACAATCATTTTCAAGCATGACTCTTATCAAGAGTAAATTGAGAAACTGTCTCATCAATGAGAATCTGGAATCGTGCCTAAAATTAAAAACAACAACATACAAACCTGACTTACTCAAACTATGCAAGGAAATGCAAGGCCAATGTTCAGATTAGTGTTTGTGACTTTGTCAGTCACTGTCAGGGTGTAAATTTCTCTACATTGTAAAGCAAATTTTATGGAATTTAACATCATTGATAAATAATATCATTCTAAAGTTTTTTTTTATTAGTTGTGTTATTTGTATCTTCCCGACCTATGTGGATACTCACATGCAGAATATTCTCAATAAAAACTTATTGAAACTAAAAACAGTGTACCATCCTATGTATTTTCGGTTTTAAAAATGTGGCTTTCAGGGCCGGAGAGATAGCAGTGAGGTAAGGTGTTTACCTCTCATGCAGAAAGTCGGTGGTTCTAATCCTGGCAACCCATATGGTCCCCTGAGCCTGCAAGGAGTGATTTCTGAGCATAGAGCCAGGAGTAACCCCTGAGAGCTCCCCCGCAAAAAATTTTTTTTAAAAAATAGTGGCTCTCAAAATCAATTTCAATCGTGGTTTTGGCGATATTTGGTTCAGTTGAAAAAAAAGGTTGCCGACCACTGTCTTAGGCTAAGGGAATTCTTTTCTAATTTTCCCAAGACTTATTGTGCCTATGCAAAAACAAGCAAACAAACAAGCACAAAAGACCTCCACAATAGCCCTCCTTCCCTTTTCTTTTTTTTCTTTTGCTGTTGTTTAGTAATTGTTTTTTTAACTGTTGTGTGTTTTGTCATTAGTTGATATTTTCCCTCTTTCTCTATTAAATTGATAGTTTCTAGATAGACTCCTCCCAGCTTTTTTTTTTCTCCAAAAGAACCACAGAACTTGAATCATCTTATTCTTGCTCAAAAATTTAGGTGGGGGGAGTGGATAGTGCCAAGAGCAAAAAGTCACATGACCACTGACATGAAATAAATAATGATCAGTCCTAAATACCAAATCCAAAGTCAATAACAACAGAATCAAGATATACAACAAGTTATATACAAAGGGAACCTGTTACACTATCAGTTCAGGGGACAAACAGGGGATATGGGATGCTGCTGGGAACATGGGTAGAGAGAGGACAACACTGGTGGTGGAAGTGTCCATAATTTACTGTCACTATGTACCTTAAATATAACTGTGAAGATTTTTAAAAAATAATTATAACTAAAATTCTTTTAGAGGTAAGATAATTTTGTGAAATATACATATTTAAGTATATTAGCATAATAACTAGCACTGGAATATTGCAATGCTTCCTATACATCAAATATATAAAAATATACTATTAAATCTTATATAATTGGTTATTTTATTTATTTTCTTTCTGGTTCAGATGATAAAACATTGTACATGTTTATTTAATAAATTTTTCTGCACGTATTACAAAATTTTAAAAATGTACATTTATTTACTCTTTAGGTTGCTTTTTATTCTTTTTGAGAATTTTTGTTGCTATTCAGGACAGTTCTTTGCTTAAAATACATTTAATAATCAATTATCGTAAGTATATAAACAAGTCCAAGAACAAATTATTAACAGAACAGAACATGAAACCAAAAGACCTACCATGGAATGCTATAATTTGATATGGTTATCTGTAAATTTTCTGATATCCATCAAAATTTTTATAAATTAGTTTCTAATTTAATGAATAAAGTTTTGATTATGAGGAAAAGGCCCCTTGAAGGTGGTCAAAATTTCAGGTCCCAATAACTGCAACCTCAGTAAGAACTAATATTAATAAAGTTAAGCATACATGTGCATGCACATGCTCATAGCTAGATATAAGAATTTTGCCTTATTATTATTATTTAATATTACCCTTTCTTTTCTTTGCTTAGGACATTCCAAGGCTGCCATTTCTACACATTAAGCCATCTTGTTTCTTTTACACAATTACATTATTTCCCAAACACTAAAATTCTGATTCAGTGCCAGCTTACTTTGTCACACTGCTGAAAAATTGCTTAAAGGCAGAAACTCTAGAATAGATATTTCTCTTTATAAGCAGACGATATTTTTTTACTTAAAAAGGATAATTTGAGTAATGTCTCAGAGAACTATATTTTAAGAATGGTTGCCTCAATCTCCACAGAGAAATAGCCATTCCTTTAGTTTTAGTCATGACCTTTAAGAGTACAAGGAGTAGTGATGACACTAGAGCTCCTATTTCCATTAGTTTCTATATTCCAAGACCCTTTACTTTATATTTTAAGTATATTAACAAAATACTGCTTTTAAATAAATTGATACAAAATGTGTTTATAATATTAAATATTGTTAAGTTTAGGCATGCAATATACCCATTTCACCCCAAAGTGCAAATATCCTTCTGCCATATATGCTTAAAATGGTTTGCAATTGGGTGGCTGCAGTGATCAGGTGGAGCTGACCTGAGTTTGATCTCCAGTTTCCAATATACTTTCCTAAACCTACCAGGAAGAATTTCTGAGTGAAGAGTCAGGAGTCAACCCTAAGTGCCACAGTTTTGGCCCCCAAACCAAAAATTAATAATAATAAATAAAATAAGTCAGGAACAGAAATATAACATGAAGCTGGAGCATTTAATTTGTATGTGAGAGGTCCTAGTTAAATACTGATACCACTTGGACCCTATGCACCTCCAGGAACAACCTGGGCAAAATAAGAAATAGCCCTTGCTCACTCACCCCTTGCTTGGATAGAGTTGGATAAGTGAAAAGTTGGAAACAAGTAAGTGGAACAAAAATCAGTGTTGGATCCATGGTGGGTGAGCCTGATTAGAAAAACTAGGTAGGTTTTGTCTTAAATAAATAAAGATGAAGCTGGATGGAGATGGATGGAGATGGATGGAGATGAAGGCCTTTGTTAGCCATCCCAGGCCATGTGGCTCCAGCCCTCACTAATCGGTGGGTCTGGAGGTTCATAAGAGTGGTGGGTAGAAATCTCACTCACAGGCAGGCTTCCAGAGAGATAACATCTTTATTCAGCCCTAGCCATCAGATGTGGCTGCTACCATTTAAGCATGCCCTTCATAGCTAGCCCTGCATCTTCTTTCATCCATGTCATCTCTGACCTACATGCTGGCAAGAATTCAAAAGGGAAAAGGCCAAAGACCAAAGACCTATATACCCTTCCAAGACCCCTCCCAAGAAATGGGCAGGGTCTTGTAGATAAAGTAAATGTCTGGTTCCCAAGGCCCCGCCCATTTCTGGGCTGGTCTCAGGTAGTTACCTGTACCCTGGGGTGTATCTATAGGTAGGGACAAACACAGTAGAATGAGTCTGGAATCTAAACAGAAATAGAAGAGGTAATCTTCAAGTTATACATTTGCAAGCAAAGCAGCCATAGAAAAGTACACCAAAACTACAGAAATTGTAGTTTGATTCATTATGTATAACAATTGTTCTTGGTGCATGCTAAAAAGGCTATTTCTGGCTTCAAAAATTACAATCCTGAGTGTGTAGATTTGAGATAGGATTTTTCATTTCTTTTTACAAAATCTTGGAAAGAAGTTAGTCTTTAGACCACATTTCAAGGAGAAACCATATTATTTGATTATTTTACATTTTTTACTATTTTTTTGGAATCACACCTGGCGATGCTCAGGACTTATGCCTAATGCCTTAAATTTATTATGTATAAAATTTTTAATTTGACATAAAACATACCCATTGTAGGGACAAAGAGATTGATCAAAGTTTTGGTGCTGCTTGTCATGCATTGGATGGATTCTGCATTTCTATTCATAACATTAAATCCTAACTGGAGAGATAGTATAGGAGTTAAGTCAATTTTCTTGCATGAAGCTGATTTCAGATCGATTTCCAGTATCACGTAGACCACACCATCACAGTTGAAGTGGAAGTGGAGTTCGTAAGTACTTCTAGGTATGACCCTGGATCCTACTCCACAGCCAATTCCTGGAGTCCCAAGAACACAAGTACCAAGATTGCATTACAATCTCCAGAAAATGTTTCTAGGCGTCCTGAGTACTCTTTGAGAGAGCCCCACCCTCCAAATTTAACCCTTCATAACAATTCCTGACATTTTCAGCAAAGGCAGATACATCAGAAATAGGGAGCATTTCATTAAATTGTAACAATTAAATTAAATCACTATTATTATCTTAAATTATATTAAATTATAGCTATTTTGTTTTGGAGCCACAAATGGCATTGCTCAGAGGTACATTTAGGGTGGGATAGAACAAGAGTCAGCTGTACGCAAAGCAAATGGACTATAATATTTTTCTGGTCCCAAGTTATAACAATATCTAAATGAAAAGTATTGATGATGGGCAAGACATTTTTCTTGTATGTTCTTATGATATGCTGAATTGGTTTTAATATGTTGGATAAAGATAACAGTGCCCTGGGGAATAGTAATCATCAATTTAAGTTGACTGTTTCAAATCACTTAACAGTTTTTTTTTTGCTGTGTAATTTCTATGAGAGCTCAATTTTTCTGATGGACAAATATCTATAACTAAATGTAGTTCTCAATTTAGAGTCAAATAGAGAATATAAAAAGAAATAAGCACAATAATAGGATGTTGTCTGATCACACTATCTGCTCACACAGTTTCTGATTATTTCTTCTAAGGTAGAAGAAATAAGACCTAAAACCACCTCATACAGAAAGTTAAGGAAAATCCAATGTTCTCTTCTTTCTAACCTTAATATTATCATACTGATTTTATAATATTCCATGGAATCAAGATGATATGGTAATGGTTTGTTGTTTTAACTACGATGAAAGCAAATACTCCAGGATTTTTATCCCTGATTAATTTTAAGGTAGTTTAAAAAATGTATGTGTCTAATTCAAGGCAGCAATGACGTCACTGTTGTATTCTAAAGGCTACAATTTGGCTACAAATTCATGGCATTTTTTCAGTTTGTCTTATTTTCATTTTAATATTTCATGTATATCTCTCATTCCTGACAATCATTGTCAGTTTATTAATGCATATCACCAACTCTAGTTCATTAAAATCATCACCAAGACCTCAGAAAATAAAAAAACAATATAAATCCCACATGAGACCCCTATAAGGACTTGAACCCCAGTTTTTACAATGGGTTTCCAGAAGTGCTAGCTTCCCGCAAATGTGAGATTATTTATCAATATCAGAATTAATTAGAATCCATTTAGTAAAATCTTTTTAAATATGCATCCTCTAATAATTTTGTGAAGTTTATTTGGGGAGGGGGGCTTGGTCCACACCAGGTGACACTCATGGGTTATTCCTGGTTATGCTCTCAGAAATTGCTCATGGCTTGAGGGACCACATGGGACGCTAGGATAATCGAACTGGAGTCTGTCCTAGACTAGCGTGGGCAATGCAAACGACTCACCACTTGCATCTCTGCTCCGGCCCCATGTTGTCAGGTTTATTCTTGCTTCAAACTTATTATTTCATAGTTTCATCTCTGTTCTATATGAAGGTTTGAACCACAACCATACAAGTGGAAGTACCAAATCAAAGGCAACACTAGCTGCTTTAGTTTTGTTATGTGCTTTTTATTAGGAGCAACAAATCTTGCACGTCTATGAAAGCAATAAGAAATAAAAATTTGCTTAATATAAATTTTTTGAGACCCAACCCCATTTTCAGAATCTAGGATTTCCAAATATTTTATTGCTATATATATTCTTTTTTTTTTTTTTTGGTTTTTGGGCCACACCCGGTGACGCTCAGGGGTTACTCCTGGCTATTCTCTCAGAAGTCGCTCCTGGCAGGCACGGGGGACCATATGGGAACCGGGGGATCGAACCGAGGTCCGTCCTAGGTTAACGCAGGCACCTTCCCTCCAGCGCCACTGCCTGGCCCCCCGCTATATATATTCAAACTATAACTTAAATTAAAATTTGGAAGTAAAATATGTTCTGATAAATCTCTTGACTTGAAAACATTTTATTTTATATTATTAAATAATTGTAAAATGATTACTTAATGTGTCTTAGTGAACATTATTATTAGCCATTCCCATTATTTCAAAGTTTTGATTAATTTTAACTTGAAAATTACCTGTAGGGAACAATGATTTTGGCCACAAAATGCAGATTTTAACATTCAA
>PVKC010019832.1:0-18904 GCA_004027635.1 Crocidura indochinensis
AAAAAAAAAAAAAAAAAAAGATTGATCCCTAAGCACAGAGCCAGGAGTAACCCCTAAGCATTGATACCAAGTATGTTTCCCTCACTACAAAAAAGTTAAGAGTGCCTTAACTTTTTGTTTTTAGTTTTTATCTTTGGGCCATGCCTGACAGTGCTCAGGGCTTCCTCCTAGCCATGTGCTCAGGAATGAATACTTGCTGGGTTTGGGGATCATAGGGGTGATGGATATTGAACTTGAGTTGGCCGTGTGCAAAGCAAGCACCCCAAACACTATACATTTGTTAACTGCAAATGCTTTTTTTTTTTTTTTTTTTTTTTTTTTTTTTTTTTTTTTGGTTTTTGGGCCACACCCGGCGACACTCAGGGGTTACTCCTGGCTATTCTCTCAGAAGTCGCTCCTGGCAGGCATGGGGGACCATATGCATATGGGGAACCAGGGGATCGATCCGAGGTCCGTCCTAGGTTAGCGCAGACAAGGCAGGCACCTTATCTCCAGCACCACCGCCCGGCCCCCTGCAAATGCTTATTAATCCTTATCCTGATATAGAATTCATACATAAAAGCCAGAATCAGTGCTGGATCAGATTCCTTTATTAGTTTTCAGGATAATAAGTTGGTTCCCAGCAGCCTCTAAAGATAGCCAATGAGAATTTTTGGTGTTTCTGGTCCCATAATGAATTCTTCAATACCCAGTTTAATAAAGTGTGCTCTCTTAATTTACTTTCTCTGACTCCTTAGCAACTCCTCTCATCTTTAAAGACATAAACACAACTTTTTCTGATGGGATTCAGCACTTCATACCTAGATTCTTCCTTTATCTTCATCTGGATCATAAGTTCCCTGAAAGCTTTCTGCAGACTTCAACACCATCCTCAGACACTGCTTCTCAGATTCATCCTGGCTAGCAATTTGTGGAGGAGAAGAACTTGTTAAAACACATGTCTGATTCCCTGTCTCTTGTCTGGGCTGAGATTCTGCCAAGATTCTCACAAGCCTAGGTGGAGCCAATACTATTAGTTCAAGGGCTGCACTCTTTTTTTTTTATTAATATCTATTTTAGCACCATCATTAAAAACATGTTTGTAGTTGGATTTCAGTTATAAAAAAGAACACACATACACTCTTTCACCAGTGCAACATTCCCACCACCAATTCAAGGATTATACTCTGAGAGGCAAAGGGGAATGGAAAACATGAGAAATCTTTTTCTTTGGACCAGGTTGAGGGCCCTGCTATGTTTAAACACAAAGGTTTGGGGAACCAATGAAATACTACAGTGGGTAGGGTAGGTGTTTGCATATCATGGGGTGTGGCACCAAAAAATCTCTTTGTATTGGGGGGAGAGGTCATACCTGGTAGTGCTCAAGGTTTGCTCCTTGCTCTGTGCTCAGCGATCACTCCTGGAGGTGCTCAGGAGACCATATGGGGTGATGGAAATAGAACTCCCTGGATCAGCACATACAAGGCAAACCATTATATCCTCTGTATTACTGTTCAGAGGATACAAAAAAGGGATGGGGTGGGGTTGTGCATGTGTTTTATTTAAAAGGCTGGTATTCTGGTTGGAGCGATTGCAATGCAGGTAAGGCATTTACAGCCATCCCAGAACTGACCTGGGTTCGATACCCGGCATCCCATATGGCCCCTTGAGCCTGCCAGGAGCAATTTTTGAGTGCAGAACCAAGAGTACCCTCTGAGCACCACTGGGTGTGGCCCAAAACCCAAAAAGGGAGGCTTGTTATTAGAACCAAAGTTATAGCAAAGCAGGTAGGGCATTTGCCTTCCATACAGCCAAACTACGCTTATCCTCAGCATTCCATATGGTCCCCCAAACATTCCAGGAGTAATTTTTGAGCACAGAGCCAGGAGTAACACCTGAGCGCTGCTAGGTGGTCCAAAAATGAAAACAGAGGGGCCCGGCGGTGGCGCTGGAGGTAAGGTGCCTGCACTAACCTAGGACGGACCGCAGTTCGATCCCCCAGTTCCCCATATGCCTGCCAGGAGCGGCTTCTGAGCGAATAGCCAGGAGTAACCCCTGAGCGTCACTGGGTGTGGCCCAAAAACCAAAAAAAAAAATGAAAACAGAAACAAAAATAAAAATAAAATTCCAACTATCCAACACCAGTATCATACCTGTTTGTATTCTTTTCCATGCCTTCACTATAGTTCAGTAAAGATGCCATTTGACTCTGAAAAAATGAAATGCTTAGTATTATCAATTTTGTATTCTTTGCACATGTAGAAGATATTCTATTTCACAAAATCCACAATGAAATACCTGGTTCTCCAGAGATGATAGCTTACTTCTTGAATTTTATTTGGGATATTGAATGCAGGTAAAAGCATAAATGTGTACCATTTTGCTCTTTTACATGACATCAAATGACTTTGCTCTTTCCTTTGATCATTTTATTATGTCTTAGCAATTGCCCCATATCTATATCCGTACCTATACCCTGTTGAGTGGATAGCATTTGTGACCATACCAGTGCACTGCTACTTTTGTTTTTGTTTTTGTTTTGTTTCAGGGTCAATCAGGCAACTCTCAGGGGTTACTCCTGGTTCTACTATCAGAAATAGCTCCTGGCAGGCACAGGGGACCATATGGGATGCCAGGATTTGAACCACTGTCCTTCTGCATGCAAGGCAAATGCCCCACCTCCATGCTATCCCTCTGGCTCTGCACTGCTACTTTTATGCAGGATGCAGGAAGCCATCACCTCTTGGCTTCATTCTTGCCCTACACACTGTTCCCCAAAAACAATAGGTGGTTTGAGTTCCTGCTTTGCCTGGATCACGTGGTACATTTTTGTCAGTGTCTTTGAAATCAGTTTCATCTGGTTCCCAGATGCCTGATCTGGGGATCAATGACAAGTCACAGGAATTTCCTGCCAGTCCCGAACACCTTATAGCTGCTTAACACATGGTGCTTGCTGCTTGGAGACAAATGTTGGTGCCAGAAAAACAGGTTTATTCAGATAAGAACTTGAGAAGATAGCAGACTGGTCCCCCTCCACAAAACCATCTTATCTCAGACTGCAGTTGATTATTTATATAGAACTGGTGGGAAAGACGGTCAGCAGAATATTGTGGGCAGCAAGGTAGTGGAAGAGTCAGATAAACTTAAGAAATCATCTCAGAGGACCAGCTGGGTTCTGGCTCTTCTCCAAGGGCAAGAAGTCTTGGCCAGGAAAAGCTCTGGAGGGGCCGGAGAGCTAGCACAGTGGTAAGGCACTTGTCTTGCACACAGATGATTCAGGATGGATGATGATTCGAATCCTAACATCCTATATGGTCCCCAGAGCCTGCCAGGAGTGATTTCTGAGCACAGAGCCAGGAGTAATCCCTGAAAGCCACTGAGTGTGACCCAAAAACAAAACAAAAAGGAAAAACTCTGGAGGCTTCCAGAGGAGCCTATTTGCTTGTTCCCTCTGTGCTCTCTGTGACTGTAAATACACAGGGCTCAAAAAATACTTTCTGGGGCCGGAGAGATAGCATGGAGGTAAGGCGTTTGCCTTTCATGCAGAAGGTCATCGGTTCGAATCCCGGCATCCCATATGGTTCCCCGTGCTTGCCAGGAGCAATTTCTGAGCAGGGAGCCAGGAAAAGCCCCTGAGCACTGCCGGGTGTGACCCAAAAACAAAAAAAAAAAAAAAAAAACTTTCTAAAGTTAGGGGTTGGGATTGTAAACAAGGGCCAAAGGAGAGAGACTGAGTAGGAGAAATACATGTAGGGGGGTCAGGATGGAGCCTCTGATACTTTTCCACTCATTATTCCTGCCATATATAAATGTTCTTTTCTGCAACTGACATTGTTCTTGCTTATGGTCGCTCGTTCTTAGCTGGAGTTTTTGCCAAAGTCATTCCGATATTTGCCAGGCTTACACATCAGGTGTGGTTCTCACTGTGGCCTCCCTCACTTGTGGGGCCTGCACACCCAGCTCTGTGCTGGCTAGGGCCTGCACTCTTAGTTGAAGCACATAAATGCTAACTGTTGGTGCTTCCAGAGCTCATTGTGGTGCTCACACACAGTGAGCACTAAGGCTGGAGTTACCTGAATCAGAGCACTTGAATCCTGTTTTTCGTCATGGTACAACTTTTTGTTGTACTGGCTCACACCTGGTTATGGTGTAACTAGAAATCACTTGTGACACCAAGGATGGCAGACAGCAGAGCAGCCAGGATCACAGTCTGTGCATGTGGTACACTAAGGATTTGAACTCCATGAACAAGGTCAGTGCTCTAAGTCAAATATTCATTTTGTTTGTATGTTTGAGGCTACAACTAGCAGTGCTGAGGGCTTACACCTGACTCTGCACTCAGAAATCATTCCTGGAGGGACTTGGGGACCATATGGGACACCCAGGATTGAACTTGGATTAACCATGTATGAGGTAAATGCCTCCCTGTTGTACTATTGCTCCAACCCCCCTCCATAAATATTCTTGTTTAAAATCATGGTTTTTATTTCTGCCATAAAGATCCATGAAATATCTTCTATATTTACACTGCTCAGGTGTGACAAGGTCAAAACCACTGCCTGATGCATGTGGATGCTTCTCTTTCTTTTCTTCAGATTCCAAACTCCACAGACTCTTTTCTATGTTCCCTCGGCACTGACAAATTACTCACAATCTCCTATTTTACTATCAGGGCATCTTCTGTACCCTAGTATGTAAATACTCCCACACGTAGACTGACAGGATATATTACCTCAAAACATAATACCTTGGCATACAGAATACCTCAAGCTGAAGGGCTCTGAGAAAATAGCAGAACAGGGAGGACTCTGACCTTCTCCAAAAACAGGCCATGAGACCCTCCTGTGAGAACTGCCCTCTGATTCTGAGTCGGAAAAAGAGTTTTCTTATCTCCCAGGCATGCTTCAAGAGAAATCTGAGGTGACAGATATTGCTGTCTTTCTCCCGGTCGGTCATTGCATGGGGTTCTTTGCCTTTCCCAATTCCCCTCGACTCCCCACTCTTCATAAGACTTCATACCAAACACACAGCTTTGCCCACTTCTTTCTCAAGTCTTATTTATTTCAAAAGGTTTCGTGTTGTGTAACTAAATTCCTAATGAGGCCTGGAGTGATAGTACAGTCAGTAGGGCTCTCATCTTCCACATGGCCAGCCTAGGTTTGATCCCCTGCATCCCATATGGCCCCCCAGATACTGCCAGAAGTGATTTCTAAGTGCAGAGACAGAAGTAACCCCTGAGCATCACTGGGTGCTACCCAAAAACTAAAAACAAAACAACCCCCTAAAAGTTCATAGAGAATAATGGGCTGAAAAGATAATAAGAAGCAAGTGGTCAACCCAAGTTCAATTCTCGGCATCAATTAGGAGACCGATTCCATATGGTCTCCTAAGACCTACTGGGAGTGATTCCTGAGCACAGAGCCAGGAGTAAGCCCTGAGTACTGCTAACAGTGACCCCAAAACTAAACAAATTAATTAATTAAAAGGGGGTAAGATTTTCTCAGTTGGTCTGTGTTTTTGTTAGAGACCCAGTAGAACACTCTAAAGGGTAGAAAAGAAAGGTACTTCTCAGACCCTTATAAAAAAAAAAAAACATAAGGTTAAACTCACAAAATGATAATAGAAGCTGTTGAGGCTGGAGAGATAGCATGGAGGTAAGGGAATTGACTTGCATGCAGAAGGTTGGTGGTTCGAATCCCTGCATCCTATATGGTCCCTTGAACCTGCCAGGGGCGATTTCTGAGCATAGAGCCAGGAGTAGCCCCCCGAGAGCTGTCAATGTGACCCAAAAATAAAAAAATAAAAAATAAGAGCTGTTATCACACATGTGCCCCACAGGGTAACCCTCTTTTATCTTATGAAGCTTGTCTCTGAAGATGTACAACTCATTGAAATTTACTTTCATTGGTTTCTGATGTTTTTTCCTAAATGGCTCTTTTGTTGTTTCTATTTTGGGGTCACAGTGGTACATGAGCTTGACTCCTGAATCTGGCCACATTCAGCAAGGGTCAAGGGGTGGGGCTGCCTGCATGCCTGCATGCACTCACCACTTTTATTCTCTCTGTCTCTCTGTCTCTCTCTCTCTCTGTCTCTCTCTCTCTCTCTCTCAAGCCTTGGTAGTCAGAATCACTGGGTGGCCTGTGAAAGCACATGTTCTTGGCCTAATTGGTTGCTGGGCAGCAGCTTGGGTGTGATCTAAGAACATGCTTCTTCTTAGTTCCTATGGAATACTGTTGCTGTCACTGTTGCTGCTTAAAATTCTGGGTCTTGGGGGCCGGGCGGTGGCGCTGGAGGTAAGGTGCCTGCCTTGCCTGCGCTAACCTAGGACAGACCGCGGTTCGATCCCCCGGTTCCCCACATGGTCCCCCGTGCCTGCCAGGAGTGACTTCTGAGCGAATAGCCAGGAGTAACTCCTGAGCATCACTGGGTGTGGCCCAAAAACCTAAAAAAAAAAAAATTCTGGGTCTTGAACAGTCACTATTTTATGTTGAAGATATTCTTTTTTTTTTGGGGGGGGGGGTCACACCCGGCAGTGCTCAGGGGTTACTCCTGGCTCCATGCTCAGAAATTGCTCCTGGCAGACACAGGGGACCATATGGGGCACCGGGATTCAAACTGATGACCTTTTGCATGAAAGGCAAGCACCTAACCTCCATGCTATCTCCCGGGCCCCTGGAGAAAGATATTCTTGACTCTGCTCTACTCTTACCCTCCCTATAACCAAGGCTTCTCATCAAGATTCCCCTCCCTTCTTCCTCTACTCCATTTCCTATTGCCCAATTCATGACTTGACACTCTTGGCCAGAGACTGTGTTTGATTGTGACATTTGACTCTTGTTTTTTTTTTTTTTTTTTTTTTTTTTTTTTTTTTTTTTTTTTATCTTCTGCTAGTGATTCTGTTTACAAGTTGTTGCTCATTTATGGGCGTGTGGCTAGGATTGTCAGTTAACAAGAGGAAGGATATAAAGCAATGTGTGCGTGTCTTACTCATCTAAGCTGTAATGGAAGCAGGAACCAAGTGAAGTGGTCAGATCATGTCATCCCAAACATGCTACTTTGCCGTAATGATTCTGTTGAGCTGAAAGTTCTTGAGAAAGAGCAGACAGGACCCCCTGACCTTCCGTTTTGTACATAAAGGAAGGTCATAAAAGTTTCTTTGAGAAAGGTGCCCTCCATCTACCAGGAAAAGAACATTCTTATCACTGGAGCCTGGAGAGTCTGTGACTATATAAACAAACACGCCCAAATGCCCTTATCTCCCAGCACAGGGACCACAATGTATAACTTCCAGTCTTAATCAGGTCACCTCCTCACAATTTAATTTTCTTTGTTGTAGTCCATTCTTTAAGTTTTGGGGTCTAATTGCTTTCCCTGAATCTTCATTTTTCCCTCCCAAGATCTCATAGAGTTATGAAACAAATATGAAATCACGTTTCATCTTGTGTATCTGCATTTGCCTTTGTAGTTTTCAAGTTCATAAATGCCATTGCTTGGTAAAACCATGATATACTGAGGCATCGTGGCTGTACTGGTTAGTGGAACTGGCCAGAAGTCATCTGATCTAGAGACCACCTGCTCCTAGATTTGTCAGTTTAGAACCATTGTTTTTTTGACACTCTCAAGAATTGAAAAAAAAACTCACTGATTTGGCATTTTCTTTATGGAGTGTGGGTACCCAGAGATTTCATCCACACAGATCTCTTTATAGGAGCCAAAACGACATCTTCCCCCAGAAGCTGGAAGCGCGACTGGTTGGTGAACAGACCAAGCAGCAGGGTCCTGGCTGCTGCTCAGGGGAGCTGAGAACCTGCCATGTGCCTAGCCCAGATCTTCTTTTATTCCATTTTTGTATCAGCACCACAACTCAATTATTACCATTCCCATTTCTTTCCATGTGCATCTCACAGATTAAAGTCATTAAAGTCAGAGTCCAGAGCCATACCACCGTTTTATCTCTAGCCCACCTAGTATCCAAAGTAGGATTTCAGATAGGCTCATAAACTTGAAACTGGATCTGACCTGAGCCATGGGTTCCAGAGAGTTCTATTATGCCAAATGACCACCACAAGAGAAACGAGGGTCTTAGGAGTGTGGGGCTGGGTGTGGAGAGGTGCTAGGAGATCTGAGAGCTAGTTTGATTCCTTAGGTATTTGACCAACAACTCATAATGGCCTGCTCCTCAAAGAGCAGGCACCTTAGGGTCTCTTGCTATTTCTGCTGTACCTTCCACTATACCTGAGGTCCTGACTTAGGCCTCAGAATTCAAGATTTCTGCTTATGGGCCTTGGATCTCATCTGAGTCCTTTTGCAGAGCACAGTTGGTTAAGGACAAAGGTACAAGGCGCAGAGCTATTGGGTTTAAAAACATTTTATTGGAGTTATTGATCCAAAAGTGAGTGGTTTCGGGGTGACCTTCGGAGCTACACAGCTCCTTCCTGCATCCAGGGAGTGTAATCACTGGGAGTCAGGCGCTGCGCTCCTCAGTCCTTTCAACTGGAGGGAGAGTTGCTCTGGTCAGTTTGAGGCCCTCAGAGACAGGAGCTGAAGTCCTCCATAGGGAAGCCCAGACTGGGTGCCACTGTGGGGGAGTCTTGGCCCCCGTCTCATTCCCTTTTTCTCTCAGGGAACAGTAGAGGGATCACCCTTTGGTTTGGTGAGAAGCATCTTTCCCCCCAGAGTCTGCTGCTTTCCTGAGCCCAGCACTTCCTCTCCTAATGCTCTCCTCCTCTTACCTTGGGGAAGGCTTCCCAGTTGAGGAAAGGAAGTTTCCTTTTGATGGACTAGAGTGCAAGGGAGAAAGCGAAACATTACAGGATGCCAGAAGTGCTGGCTCATTGAGCTATCCAAGGAGCCTAGCCATTTTCAGTTTTGTGCTTAGTCAAATTCAGGATTTCCCCAGCCCGCAATCTATGTCTACACACACACTAACCGCTTCATGGGCATGATTTCATTTGGTCTTTACCAAAGTAACTTTCTGAGGTGGAAACAGTCCTCATTTCCACCACACAGATGAAGAAACAAACACAGAACAGAGAAGGGCTGGCTGAGTTATGCAATGCAGGCAGCTCTTTCCAACTCTGTCTCTACCTTTGCCTTCTAAGTCAACTTGGGACCTCAGATTTGAAGATGAGGCTATTCAAATAAACTAAATCAATTCTTTTCCAGAACCATCTTTAGGGACCCTGCTTGCCCACTGGCATTTGACCAAGACAACGTCCCAGAGAAAGTCAGGCGAATGAAACATTGCACAGCATTGTGGCTGGGCAGTTTCTTCCTCCTGGACATGTGGTGTTTCCCTGAAAGAACCGCAGACAGAACTCACGAGAGACAGAAGCAGAGCACTCTTACCTCGAAAAGGGCATGCCAGTTCAAGAATTCGTCAGTCTTAAAGGCCTACAGTGGGGGAGAGATCAAAAGAGGATTAGTTCTAGGCAGGCCAGAGTCACAGACGTGGCCCTGGGAAGAGTTTGAAGGCACAGGACAGCTTTGCAAGCTCTCTCTTGAGGTCATCCTTCACGACTGTGGCTATTTCTGAGGGCAGCACTGGAAAATGGTACTTACATTTCTCAACTTATCGATGTTCAGGAACTGACCATAATAGGCCTAGGCAAAGAGGCAGGAGGTTA
Organism: Crocidura indochinensis; assembly: GCA_004027635.1. Classification (NCBI taxonomy): domain Eukaryota; kingdom Metazoa; phylum Chordata; class Mammalia; order Eulipotyphla; family Soricidae; genus Crocidura; species Crocidura indochinensis. Next base: position 9,606 of record PVKC010019832.1, read on the forward strand.
GGAAAATCAGTCAGGAGAAGGAAGAGGAAGGGACAAATTCAGGGCTGGAGTATAGAAATGAGTCTCTTACCAGAGGATCTGAAGCATAATTGCTGACTGTAGAGTCCTCCTGGAAAGTGAAGGAGGCCATTATGACCAAGGGAAAACCCCTTTCCCTGCTGTCTGGCAGTGTTCCCTTCCTTCTCTGTCCAATCCCCACAAATACAATTCCTTTTCCACCAGTAAGACCACCTTAGACCAGCAACCCCAAAGGATGAAAAATGTGCCCATGAAGAAGATCATAATGGGTGTGTGATAGAGGGGGAAAGACCAACTCTGCATTAGGAAAAGCTGCATGAAGTAACACTATCTGCAGTTGACTTTGAGCCCCAAAGCTGGACTGGGATTAGCACAGATGAGAGCTGAGTTGCTGGGGCAAATGCACTCACTTTTAGCTAATGGGGCTTGGCAGTCAGACCTCCACTTGTCTCCCCTCAGGCAGGTAAACACCAGCCTATCTCTCTCCCAGGTCCAGTGGCCTAGCTTCCTTTACCTTCTCTCACACCAGAGGTCCCCAGCAGTGTAGTCCATAAACAATCCCCTAAAAATTATTGGTCTGACTTGTTTCTTGCTTTGGGGTTATCAAGATTCATAAATGAATCCAGACTTTAGATTTCTCCTCAGCTTTTCCACACCAGGCACATCATTTCCCTCATCGGCCTCAAGCAGAATAGATTGCCTGCAAGTTTGTCCCACTTCCTGTGGGCCCTGAGCTCTCCTGCTCATGAGTTCCTGAGAAATCATGTCGGTGGATCCCTAGAGTTTTCACATCAAGCCTGCAAACCCCTCAAACCCAGCCCAGAAGATGGGGATAAAGCAACCTCAGGAGACCCACTTGTAAGGATTCCCGCGATGGCCTAGAAAAGAGGCAGCATCCAATCACTTGGAAGTCATTCCCAAGGGTACAAACCCTCAACCACCCACTTCAGCCTCATCTTCTCCCAGAACTCAGATATGTAGCCCTCCCCAAACTCATCACTAAGTGCATGCCCCTGGGAATGCACCTTCCTTTCTTCCTTCTCCCCTCCTCAGAGGCCCGGGTTCTCTCTCTCTCTCTCTCTCTCTCTCTCTCTCTCTCTCTCTCTCTCTCTCTCACTCACACACACACACACACACCCAGAGCATCCACAGAGAACCTTGATCTAGAAACAAGTCAGGTTCTGAGACTGAGGAGGAAAGTAGGTGACAGGTGGAAGAGAAAGGGACCCCAGTCCATGAGCTCACCTCAGACCCTCCTATAGCAGCTGCCTGGGTTGAGTGCAGGGCCAGAAGGGAGAGAAGAACCACAGCGGGGAGAATTGGGATCTTCATGGTGTCAACTTGGTTTGCTCTGAGGCGGGGTTGCCCCACTTGTCCTTATATTCCCAGGGAGGTGGTTGAGAACAGAAATGGGGTCCCCACCCCACTTACTCACCCTAGATCCTGTCGCCCACCCCTGGGGCTCTGGGCGGAGGAGGTGTGGACTGTTCCCCATTTGCCTTGGATTTCTCAACCCACATTCTGCCCTGAGCACTCACAAGGTAAGACCAGCAGTAGATACCCAAGGAACTCAGAGGCTGGTCGAACCTGCCCGCCAGAGCATGGGCGGTGGCCAAGCCTCTGCAACTCGGGCTTTGTCTCTTCCTTATATTTATATTATCTTTTATAATGCAAACTTTTCTCCACTCTTCCTAACTCAGTCCAAACCTTTATCCTGGCTTTGAAGAACTTCCATGTTCTGCTTCAACCTGCCTGTCTAGTTTTTCCTCCTCTCATTCCCTCAACACTTACTTCATTTGCTAGTCCAATTGAGCTTGTTGCCAAATATATTCTTCCTTTTCCTCCTTCAAGCATCTGTCCATGTTAGTCCCTATTCCTAAAATACCCTTCTCCCATCTCTACCTCTTAGAACCCAGCAGCCATTATCCCCAGATTCTGTCCCCTAAAATACTCACCCCACCATACACATATACACCTTTCTCTTCTCACAGTGGACAGATTGTTCCTGGATCTCTCTCTCTCTCTCTCTCTCTCTCTCTCTCTCTCTCTCTCTCTCTCTCTCTCTCTCTGACATTGTCTTTAGGGCAATACATGTGGCCCTTTCCTTCTCCTTGGGGTTGGGAAGAATCTCTGAATCAGTTTTACTTCATTCTGCACCTCACACCAAATACTGGGGCATACTGGGAAGGTACTGGGAGACCCCAATTTTATTCCACTAGATGCCTTAAGATTCACTCATCTAAAAAAAAAAAAAAAAAGATTCACTCATCTTCTGCAAAGTGTGAGTCACACACTTTCCACCTTGGGATCAACTCCATTAGCCAATTATCCATCTTTAACTATTGGGTTTTTTAAGAGATGAGTGTCTTGAACTCAGAAGATGTGGGATCCAGAAATACTTCCCCAAAGTAGAGAAGGCCTTGGAGGCAGTTGTGGGGAGGTTGGCTATGGGCCCTGAACTCCCAGAGCTTCTCCATTTCATTGTGTTCAAGTGGAGATCCATCACTGTCCCCGGGTTCGGGAAGACAATCACCTCCAAGTGACTAATACCCTAAGCAAGCAGCCTCTCCATGGGTAGCCCAACTGGTTCAAGTGTCATAGGGAGGTGCTGGTACATCAGCCTTGGCTGCCAGGATAAAGTCTCTTTATTTTAAGAGTGGGCATAGTTATCCAACCGGAAGCAATGCCCACAGTGCAGGCTTGGGGCTGTCATTTATTTGTTGTCCCATGATCCCAGGCTTCCATCTTGCCCTACTTTAGCCTCAGGAGGTCCCCCTGTTTCCAGAATGCATTCCCTGCCTTAAGGTGCACAGCCAAGTGGCCCTGTGTCTGTGGGTGTCCTGTCCTGGGTGTCCCCCAAGGGGATGAGTAAGGAGATACCTGGGGGAGCAAGAAGAGCCTCCCAAAGACTTTCTGGAGGACATAGTTTTTAATGTGTAATTAATTCTTATTAAATAATTAGCAAACAACTGAAGGGTTTCATTATCTACAGTTCTCCCTCCCAGCCAGGGCCAAGGGCAGGCATGGCAGGAATGAAGAAGCCAAGAAGATGAACTGATGGCACAAATACAGCTCCAATTAGACATGTTAATGCCATGCAAAGAAGACCCAAACAATCTTATCTCCAGGGTTCCAAAGTTCTTTGGCAATAGTTCGACTTCTCAGTGTTTTCCTGCCTACTGCTAGTGCTGCTGATAACATTACTCATTGGTTGTGGTTTTAGCGTGCCAAGAGAGATGGCACTGAAAACCATGTCATCTCACAGGGATTCTAGAAGATAGGTGCTCTCATCATTCGCATTCTGCAGGCAGGGGATCCACAGGGAGGTTAAAGAACGTTACTCACAGTCACCAGGCCTGTGCCCAAACCCCAGGATTTCACAGGCTTCCTTAGCTCTCCTGTGGCAGGGTGACCAATTATAAGGTATGGATTCTGATTTAGATCATTTCCTTGGTTGTTAGGGGGCTGCATGTGGCCACCACTCCTCCTCCCACACACTTTCCTAGGGATTCTTTGGTGGAGTACACCTTATACCACCACAACCCCTGGCACACTGCACTCCTTCTAAAGGATTAAAGTGTCCACTCTTGGCAAAATGCAAACCAAGATCCAAGACTCACATTCAATGAGTGTGTGGCCCAGAATGAATCTGCAACTGCTTCTCTTTCCAAATGATTCATTTTGCGGGGGAGGCCACCCCTGGCTACTTCTGGCTCTATACTGAGAATTACTCCTGGAGGTGCTTAGGGGAGCATATGGCAAAAATCCTAATTACCCCTCCAAATGTTTCTTTTTTTGTTTTTTTGTTTTTGGGTCGTGCCAATCAGCACTCAGGGGTTACTCCTGGCTCTACGCTCAGACATCGTTCCTGGCAGACTCGGGAGACCATATGGGATACTGGGATTTGAACCACCATCCTTCAGCATGCAAGGCAAACGCCCTACCTACATGCTATCTCTCCGGTTCCATCTCAGACACTTCTTATTATCTGAACATCTGGCTGTTCAGTGACCGGCCACCACGCAGAACAAAGAACACAGAGAGGAGAGTTTAAGAACAGATTCAGGGACCGGAGCAGTGGCACAAGCGGTACGGCATCTGCCTTGCATGCACTAACCTAGGACAGACTGCAGTTTGATTCCCATAGTCCCATATGGTCCCCCAAGCCAGGAGCGATTTCTGAGTGCATGGCCAGGTGTAACCCCTGAGCGTCACTGGGTGTGCCCCCCCCCAAATAAAAGGGAACAGATTTATTAAGACTCAGTGTTGAGGGCGCACAAGCCAAAGGGAACTTGGAGTCCCAAGCATGGGGTAGACACACAATTTATACATTTTCAGCCCACATAGTCAAGGCACATTCATATTCCTTCAAGGCACATATAAGCAAAACAGATGTCATGTTAAACCAAGTATCTTGTTTACAAGACCTATTTACTTGTTGTCATCTGGTCCCTGCCCTCCCAGAGACCTGTGGCCGGAGGTGGGGGTGGGAGAGGGATGAATTTCTTGATCTCATTTCAGGTACTGGGTGGCCTGGTCTCCGGCTTGTTTAGGTTCAGACCCAAACTCTGTAATGGCATTGCTCTGGTTCATGTTGCCCTGCCAAGTATATGTTTAAAGCGTCTCTCTCATTCTGGGGCTGAAGACCTAATACAGCAGGTGAAGTGCTTGCCTTGCATACAGCTGACTCTGGTTCGAAGCCTGGCACTGCATGTGGTCCTCTGAGTATAATCAGGAGTGATCCCTGAGTACAGAGCCATAAGTAAACCCTTAGTACCACTAGATACAACCTTTCTCCCTCCCCTGCAAAAAAAAAAAATAATAATAATAATAAGCCCAAACAAATTAGCAAAAGAATCTCATTCTAGTGGTTGAAGTCAAATGATTTTGCATTTGGTCTCCATAAAAATCAACATCTGCTATGCACAAATCCAAAAAACTTCATACTCTTTCTACACTGGAGAAAAACATGGCTACACTGGCCTTATGATTTATTTCTATTTGGGACCCCTCCTATTGGACCTACTGGAAGGAAGAATTTATTTTGTGCAACTTTCTTGTAAGTGCTCATCTAAGAATCCTGTGTCCCTCCCTTCTCCCCACCCTTCTCACCATGTTCTTTGCCTGCTTGGGGTGAGGGGAGTCAAGCAGGTCTGAATGGGGAAGACTGGGCAGCCAGACTTTGCTTTAGCTGCATTACAAGGGCTAAAGGGACTCTGGACCTGCAGTCCACCCTCACCCCACCCTATCCCCATTGACTTCTTCCTTGTTGCTCCTTTCCCCCACCCAGGCCAGTGAGCCCCTCCAGCTATTTGCTCAGAGCCCTGCCCCTCCCACCCACAATGTGCCAGAACTTGAGTGTGGGTAGGAGGCAACACACAGCCTTGTTGTTACATCACAGACACACCAAGGCCATCCTCCAGAGTTAGGGAGGAAATGGGGTTACACCTAGGGGCCTCAGGACCCCATTGAACAGGTAGGTGAAGAGTTGCACTCCTGGGAGGGAAAGAGCAGGGGCTAGAGACAGAAGGGCCTCATTCTTCACAAGTGCTGCCCTGTTCCTGTCACATCCAAGGAAGCAACCCTGGGGTCCTGCAATCTCTCTCACATCTGCCCTCAAACATTTTGCTTACACCTCTTTCAGGTAGACTTCCTGGGTTGGTCCCACGGGATTCTGAACCTTCCTTTCATACTTGAACTCTCAGTGGCTAAGTAAACATTCTCTTTGGCTCTGGAGCTGAGAGTTATGGATGACATGGGGAACCTGATGCATACATTCTGGTGATGAAGACATCATATAAGTAAACAAACATGTAGGACCCAGAATTCTCTCTGAGCAAAGCAAACTTAGGGAGAGAAAAGTTGAGGTGATGGTGGAGAGATTGGCCAGGTGAGAAACTGGCCAAATGAAAGGTTGGCAGGTAAAGAGATTGGTTGAGTTGGATGGAGAAGGTCAGGAGGAGAGAATGACCATGTGAGAAGTTGGTCAAATGAGAGACTAGCCAGGTAGAGAAACAGGCCAGGTGAGAGACTGGCCAGGTGGATATATGGGCCAGGTGAGAGTGGCCAGGTGAAAAAACTGGTCAGTAAGAGATTGGCCTGATGAGAAATTGGCCAAGTGGAGATATTTGCCAGGTTATAGATTGACCAGGTAGAGAGATTGATCACGTAGAGATTTTTTTTTTTTTTTTTGGTTTTTGGTTTTTGGGTCATACCCAGTGACGCTCAGGGGTTACTCCTGGCTATTCGCTCAGAAGTCGCTCCTGGCAGGCCCGGGGGACCATGGGAACCGGGGAATCGAACCGAGGTTAACCATCCTAGGTTAGCGCGGGCACCTTATCTCCAGCGCCACCGCCCGGCCCAGGTAGAGATATTTGCCAGGCGAGATTGTCCAGATGGAGATATTTTCCAGATGAGAGATTGTCCAGGTGAGATATTATCCAGGTGAGAGATGGCTAGGTGAGTGATTGGTCAAGTGAAGAGATTGGCTGGGTGAGACTGGCCAGGTGAGAAATTGGTCAGATGAGAAACTGGTCAAGTGAAAGATTGGCAGATGGAGAAATTGGTTAGATTAGAAATGATCAGGAGGGGAAAAAAATGACTATGTGAGAATCTGGTCATCTGAGAGACTAGCCAGGTGGAGAGACAGGTCAGGTAGAGAGATGAACCAGGTGGAGAGATTGTCCAAGTGAGAGACTGGTCAGGTGGAGAGATTGGACAGGTAAGAAATTCTCCAGGTGAGAGACTGGTCAGGTAGCGAGATGGCCAGGTTAGTGATTGGCCAGATAAAGATATTTGCCAGCTGAGAGATAGCACAGCAGTGTTTGCCTTGCAAGCAGCCAATCCAGGACCTAGGGTGGTTGGTTGGAATACCGGCATCCCATTTGGTCCCCTGGGCCTGCCAAGAGCTATTTCTGAGCAGATAGCCAGGAGTAACCCCTGAGCACCACCGGGTGTGGCCCAAAAACAAAAACAAACAAAAAAATATATTTGCCAGCTGAGAAACTGGCCAGATGAGAGATTGGTTGGGTGAGACTGACCAGGAGAGAGATTGGCCAGGTGAGTGATTGGCCAGGTAGAGAGATTTGCCAGATAGACTGACCAGGTCAGAGATTGGCCAGGTGATAGATTGGCAAGATGAGAAATTGGCAAGGTGAGAGATTGGCGAGGTGGAGAGATTGACCAGTGAGAAGTTAGCTGGGTGAGAAAATGGCCAGGTACACTTGATCAGGTGGACTTGAAGCTTTGGGACATTGGAATTTAGCCTAAGGCACCACAGAGTTAGTGCCCAGCCTCTAGGTTCAGGGGCAGGTCCCCCAGTAACTCTACCATTGATGGCTAATCTTTTTGAGCCCAAGTGCCCAAACTGTCGCATGATGCCCGATCCTCCCAATGGCCAGTCCGGCCCTGTTGCCAGGTGAGCTGCAAAGCAGACACCGGCACACTCGCCTCCCATCTCACTACATATCTTAATTGCGGACCTTCCTGCATGTCAGCTGCAAGGCCTTCGCATGCCACCGTTGGCACGTGTGCCACCGGTTCGCCATCTAGACCTAGAGTCTAGGCCCTTTCCAGAATGCATGCAGGAGGGCTGAGGGCTGAGTGGAATTGGCTATTCTGCAGCAGTTGAGTAAGAGCATGCAGGATTCTGCCCAGCTTCTCCAGCTTAAGAGGGGTGAATACATTTTGGTGGGGAAGTAAAACATAGGAGATGAGGTGGAGAGGTGGATGCCTGCTTGTGGTGTGCTTTACACAAGAAACTTTTGCTCTAGGGATCAGCTCAGAAAAAGGTCCTGGGACCCCAGAACTGCACTGACATCTCAGTTTGCCTCAGTGCCCCAGTTACAGCCGAAGGCAACCTATGCCCCCTCTTTCCAGAGCTCACAAAACTGGGAAAGGGAGTAGTCATCTTTCTCTCAGTCAAATCTTAGCTGCATTTCTAGCATTTTATTCACCAACTACTTGTGACTGCTCTGGGCCTGGCCCAATGGAGGTGCCAGGAGCACAGGTAGCCCTGACCTGGGCAGGTGAGGAGAGCGCTCAGCAGCTGGTAATCTCAGAGTGCAACAAAAGACCCTGAATAGGGCAGTGTGTGCCCCACCCCAGCCTCATCCAAGCATCAGGCATTTTCTGGGCAAGGTCTCCCCCTCCTGGAGAGTGAAGAGGTTGGACAGGCCAGTCTCTTCCTTCCCCTGACCCTGCAGCATGCACCTGGTCTCCCTGGAAGTCACTTTTATTTTGGGGGGTGGGTGAGGTGATGCTCAGGGGTTCTCCTGGCTCTGCGCTCAGAAATTGCTCCTGGCAGACTCAGGGGATCATATGGGATGCTAGGAATCGAACCTGGGTCCATCCCGGGTTGACCATGTGCAAGGCAAAAGCTCTAATGCTGTGCTATTGCTCTGGCCTCTGGAAGCCACTTCTAGCCTCTGCAGAAGAAGGGCCCCTATAGTTATAGATTAGGCAGGGAATCTTTGTTATGAAGGCAGAAACTGTGGTAAAGCGGGGCCTTTTTTGTCATCTGGCCCAGGTCCCTCTTACCCCACTTCCCTGTTTCTTCAGTGAGCTAAAAACATCACCTGTCCCCCAAATCCCTTTTTCCTCCTCCCTGGTCCAGCCATCTGTAGGACAGTGAAGAATCACACTGGCAGAGCATGTTGGGAAACAAGTTTCAAGCTTTATTTCCACAAAAGTCAAAAAGCAGGACGCTCCAGCCCCGGGAACTGTCGTGACTTCATAGCATCAAATGTGAATGGAGAAGAAGGCCCAAGTTATCCTAGGAGGCTGGTGACCAGAGGGAAAGACAAGGGGGGACCACAGATCAGATCTCCATCTAGATCAAGCGGTGCAGGCCAGCCTGAGGGAGCAGGGCTCCAGGTGAAGGATTGTTTTTTTCAGGGCCTGGCTGAATTGGAAGCATGTTTCTAGAGAAAAGAATAGGGCAGAGAGTTGGGGGAAGCTGGACTCTGGGCTAAAACTGGGGAGCATATCTGTGTTCCCCACCCCAGGTCTTTCTCCTTTGCCCACACTGGTGTCTCCCTTCCTCAAAGCCTTCAACACGCCTACTCAAAGTAGGATACAGGCAAGTTCCCCTCCTGCCTATTCTAGGGCCTCCCTGAACCCTGATACTCACCTACCAGAATTTCAGCCACCCCAGCACACCAGGCTGCACTCGGGAAGCCTGCAAGACAGGAAGGATCTGAGTGGCCCCATCTGTGCCCCCCCAACCCTCCCAGTCCGCAGTCCCCTCTCTCAGATGCTATGTGTTTTTGTCTCCCCCCCCC
>PVKC010019833.1:0-18883 GCA_004027635.1 Crocidura indochinensis
ACAGTCCACTCTGGTGCTCAAATACCAGCTACAAATAATAAGACTAGTTGAGAGAAGAGCCAAATTCAATTTTAATCACAGAATCTTGCTGTAATTACCTCTGTGATCTTACTGTTGTTCAACTCTTATTATGCCTAGTTTTTAAACTTCACATAGGTAGGAATCTAAAGGCAAAAACAATGTATATAGAGGATTTGTTGAGACAAAATTTCAGGCAGCCACTGGGGATGGAAGACTATTCCCCCATGGAGATGGGGAGAGCTTCTGTTAAAGAAACAAGATGCAGACCAGAGTGATAGCACAGAGGTAACGTGTTTGCCTAGCAAGTAGCTGACCCGGGACAGACCTGGTTTTAATCCCCAGCATCCCATTTGGTCACCTGGGCTTGCCAGGAGAGATTTCTTCGTGCAGAGCCAGGAGTAACCCCTGAGCACCATTGGGTGTGGCCACAAAACACCCTAAAAACCAAACCAAAACAAACAAAAAAACCAACAAGATGAGTTACCTCATGGTACAGAAGACATCTATCTGCTTTGACCTTTATTTCCTGACTCCTCTCACCTCCAGCAGCACTCAAATACTTTTATTTATGGAAGTATGGAAGTATTAAAGTATTTTTAAAAAATGCTTGGCAAGATAACAAAAAGTAGGAAATGTCATTATTGACAAAAGTGTGGGACAACACTAGATAAATTCCAACTGAGCTACCTGTGGGCTTTTTTTGATTGTGTCACCCGGAAAATAATTTCCTAAAGTGGAAGGAAGACACCTCCACATCTGTTTTTCTTTACCACCTCCCAAATAACTAGTTGCAAACAACTCAACTCACTTGACTCACTGGCTCCTTTTAGCATGAAACAATAGGCAGGAAAAAGTGGGGCTTATCATCTAAATGACTCCATGCTTCTCAATGTCCATTTCCTGAGTCTTAGATAACAAATACCTTCAAAAGGAGCATCATTTGGCCATTCAGGCAGCGTTAAATAAAATCGGATGATCTTGCTGGACTCCAATAACTGCACAAACAATGTGGTCAGCCAGACTTCTTTCATAAAGTATCTGATCAACTATTTTACAAATCCTGCCACTAAAAACCCTCCAAAGCAAGGAACTGATTTTTGGAGATTTCTCCGTAACCTAACACCTAAAGTAAAGGCTAATGTAAATACATACACCTGAACACACTGCAGAGAAAAAACAGAATCTAATTGTTCGACAGCTAAGTCAAACAACATAAGCTGATTGTTATCAAACACTTGTCTTCCCACTTCAGATACGAGTTATTTTCATTCCTGGGTTCCGTTTCAGAAAGTTCTGACTCGATGTCTTATTAATAAGATCGTCTCTTGAATACTGAATGTATTCAAGTCTAGGGATGGAGAGGGGAATCTAAACGTATTCCTGATTTCAGTGGAGCAGAAAATATGGTGACAAAGATGAAGCAGTGTGTAATAACAGATGCTTATGTGATCAAGTTGTGATAAATAGAATTTGAAGATTTGGTCTTTCACAGGTTGACCAAAACTTGCGGAAAAGGTTGCATAAAGCATGAGTATAGGGAATGTCAAATGGGTTGGGTGTGAATGATCTTCGATTTATATTAAGTGTCTAAAACCATGGAGCTACTGTCTGATTGCAGAAGACCAGAGCAGCAGAGGTAGTCACTTGCCCTTTGACTCAGGAATGTCTTCTCTGATAGTACACTGATCATTGGATAGGAGTCATTGTTCTACGTCCTTTATCAGCCTTTGTGTCCTTTTTTTCCCTGCTTTGAAAAATGGTACAAGTGAAACATTGAATGGGGTGTACAGAAAGTGGAGATGAGCACAACTAAGACCACACCATGAGCTGAATCAGCAGAAGGGCAGTGAGTGCAGAAGATGGGAGGTGGAGTTGGGGAAGATTCTGGGGCATGAAAATTGCAACAAGGAGGACTTGCTATTTACACAGAGTGGTGATGGCAGGGAATGAGGTTGTGGTGTCAATCCAGCAAACAGTAAGAGGTTCAGAATGCAACATGCAAGATTTTTTTGTTTGCTCTTTTGGGCCACACCGGTAGTGGTAGCGCTCAGGTTACTCCTGGCTCTGCACTCAGAAATTGCTCCTGGCAGGCTCAGAGCACCATATAGGATGCCAGGGATCGAACCTGGGTCTGTCCCAGGTCAGCTGTGTGTAAGTCACACATGTCCTACCCATTGTGCATCATTCTTGCTCGCATGCAAGAGTATTTAAGTCTAGCTGGAGAGATAGTACAGTGGATATGGCACATGCCTTCCACACAATCAACCCAAATTCATTCTAGTCATCCCTGATGGTTCCCCAAGGAGTAACCCTTGAGCATAGTCAGATGTAACCTCAAACCAAAAAAACTAAATTAAGTCTTTCCAAGAAGGTAAAAGAAGAAACAACCTAAAGCCATTGCTTTCCAGAGTTAATTCCGACATTCTCTTCTGCCACTATAGTGGAACACAACACATCATACCAGGAGCTCCTGTAGATCTGTGGATCTGCATTTTATTGAAGACAATAATGGAAAATTACTTTAATTCTCAACACTAGCAGATGTCTAACAGCACTGTGAAAAGCTGTTGTATCATCACAACAGGCTGTGCTATGTAACCTGGGGGAAGAATGGCCAGGAATCTTTTATCACTAATCCATTCCTGACCCACAAGGAACTCTTTCTATCATGCAGACAAAGAAATAAGTACTAAAATAGAGAAAGAGAGCAGGCAATGCAATCAATACCATGCCCTTGAGGAAAGGAGACATTAAATTGAATTGAAAAGATTCAAATTAGGGGCTAGAAATATAGTACAACAGGTAGGTGTTTGCTTTGCAGGCAAACAATCAAGGCTTGATTCCCAGCACCCCATATGTTCCCCCATGCCCTATCTGGAGTGATCCCTGAACACAGAGCAAGGAGTATGCCCAGACTACCACTAGAAGTGGCCCCAAAACAGAATAAAAATCTTAAAGTTCTAACTAGGAATATAATAATGAAATGTTTATGTAAAACAATGTCTTAAATAACTGAGCTATAAACCAGGAGCAAGACACAACTCTAAAACACACACACACACTCAAAAGACAGTGTATGGATTCCTTATAATTCTAAGCAAGATTTTTAAATAAAATGGAATAGAGCTAACCTTTCTCATGTAGCAAAATGGGTTTCACAGACATGGCTGTCTTTAAGGAGAAAACAAAGTAACTATACAACTAAACTGCTCTGGCCAAAGCAATAGCACAACAGGTAGGGTATAATGGTTCCCTGAACTGCCAAGAGCTATTTCTGAGGTGTAACCAGTGAGTAACCACTGAGCTTCACTGGGTGTGACCCAAAAACAATTGCTTCTGAACAATTAAATCCATGAAATAGTAAGTCACATCAAACAAAAGCCCTAAGAAAACATGACAGAATGATTCTAGAATCTTTTTGTTCTGTACCTCTAAACAAACAAATTCTCAGTGTCAACATTTTCAGCATATATGATGTTCTTTGAGTTTAGTTAATTGCTTTACTCTGGCATTTGTCTTGCCCATGATATTCAGCTATGTAGTGGTTTTCAGTGGGAAAGGCTGATTAACCCATCTTAAGTATAATCCATCTTGTTATTTGAACCCCAATAATTGCCTATTTATTGGCTCAGGATACATGGAAAAGCTCATCATCACATTAGGTTATGCTATTGATAGAAGTGAAAGATTAATATGCTGCCTCCCAGCCTTCTTTATACACACACTTATCACCTATTAGGACTTATTTGTTCCCAAATGTCAATAAAACTAAGATTGTAAACCTTAAGTTTTTTTTGTTTTATTTTTAGGAAATAAAAATCACTTCCAGCAAAATACTCTAATATAAAACCTCAGACATGGACTCATTATAATAGATGTGCTTATAGAAATAGAATCTCCTGATGACCCATATGGTCCCCCCAAGTCAGGAGCAATTTCTGAGCACATAGCCAGAAGTAACCCTTGAGCGTCACTGGGTATGGCCAAAATCCAAAAAAGAAGTGTAATAAATTAACTGAAAGAATATAAAAAGTGCTAACTATATAAAATCAACTAATATATGTCTTCCATAGTTATAAAACATCTAATTTCAGAAGGGATCTGAAATATCAAAATTTTTATTAAGCATGACAACTGTTTCACGCAAGTTTGGCCTATAATTATTTTGGACCATAATTATTTTATAACATTTCACTGTATTAACATTACAAGGATCATTCTGTAACAGTAATTTATGAATTCGGGAGTTTTGTGGGCTCGACTAAACACAAAGATAGTGTGGAAATTGAGATAGTCATGCACTCATAATTAGGATTCCCTGACCAGAGAATCCAGTCAGATCTCTCCATGATAAAAACTTGCAAATTCTAAAATCAGTTCACAAAAAAATAACTTAAGCTACCCAACCTCTACACTGATGCTGCCTCCTCTTTTCTTCTCATCATTTAGCATTTTTTGCCCCGCTCGCTCCCATCATATAGCAATCTTAAGATATTAGCATACACAAATTAAGTCACAGAAATTAAATATGAATAACGTTTGTGCAAACAGAAAGGACAGCTATAAAGCTTATGAGATAGGGATTTTGAGTGATGGAAGTTGTCTGCATATCAGAACAAAACAAGTCTCATTTTACTTTGCTTTAATAAACATTGTATTTGGAATAAATTCTATGTAAAATATTGATCATTTGTAGTGTCATATGAATATGTAGTTTAAAAATATTTCTCATTTTGGGGCCCGGGAGATAGCATGGAGGTAAGGCATTTGCCTTTCATGCAAAAGGTCATCGGTTCGAATCCCGGTGCCCCATATGGTCCCCCGTGCCTGCCAGGAGTAATTTCTGAGCATGGAGCCAGGAGTAACCCCTGAGCACTGCCGGGTGTGACCCAAAAGCCAAAAAAAAAAAAAAAAACACAAAAATATTTCTCATTTTCACTTAAATTTTATTTAAAAAATAACCTAAGCTAAAGGGAGAAATGATAAAACTACTGGAATTCTTCTGAACAATTAAATCCATGAAATAGTAAGTCACATCAAACAAAAACCCTAAGAAAACATGACAGAATGATTCTAGAATCTTCTTTTTGTTCTGTACCTCCAACTATTAGTAATGTCAAATCCATCACTATATAACTATAGGAAGCTTAGAGTTCTTATAGGAATAACCAAGAGACATCATACCTGAAAGTACTAATATTAATTCTGAAAAATATTTCTTAATGACAATTTTACTATCATTTGCAAGACGTTTATAGGGGGTGGTACCTTATAAATTTAACTCTTGATTTCCATTATCTCATATTTATCCAATTTATCAGATGACTCTGAGGATTAAAAATCAACCATATCTTAAACAGGGAAGGAGCCATTTACTTTATGAGAAATCCATATTGACTGCATTGAAATCTAGCTTATAAAGAAGTAATTCTAAGATGAGGAACTCAGTGATTGAGTAACTCTATAGTTGACTCAGAATCCTGATAGGACGTTTTGCTTTAAAGCAAATTCTGACTCTACAACCTGCTATGACCCAGCAGTTTCAAGAATGTCTTAAGCCACTTGAAATAGGCCATTCTACCCTCTGCAAGATGCCTATAACTGCAACATGCGTACATGCTCAGTTGTGTCTCAGAGAGACAGAGTAATAAGGGCGTGGAGGTCTGACTCACTAATCTCCATAGTATTTTTAAACTACCTCAGATATTTTAATTCATGCCGGTTCACGGTAATTTTAGCTCTTTCACAGTACCCAATAAAAGATTCAGGAGGTCCACTCTTGCAGCTGATTATCAACGAATCACAATTCTGCTGAATAGATGGCAAAATTTCAAGATACTAAGATTGTTTTTGTTTGCTTGCTCTACCTCGGAAATTATTTTTGTGGGCAGCTTCTCTTATATAAAGTTGGCACTGCAAGTTCTTAGTATTAAATGTTTCATAACTGATTAATAGCTGTAGTTAGTAAAATTATATTATTGAATAGATTATTAAGTATCTCACTAACATGGAGTTAAAATGGTTTAGAGTTTAAGATTTGTCTTTCAAAACATGTAACTCATTTATTGAGGTCACTTATTTGTGAACATCACTTATTTGAGGACACTCAGTCCCCAAAAAAAGACACTGGAAGATGTTAACAGTCATTTACAAGTTGGGAGAAAAAGGTGGAGTAGAAAGTGTTGTCTAATACACTTGGGAAATAAATATTTAAAGTAGAAATTAAAATATTTAGAAAGTTCTATAATAAAGAAATCTAGTGTAATGTTTATATAACTAGACTTTCCACGTTTGGTCATTTGAAAAATGTTCTAAAAAAACTGAAATGGATACTAGAGAGAAATTCACATTTCTTAAATGCTTCCTCTAAATTTATACCAAAATGTTACACTAATTTTCACTGCTAAATAATGGTAAAGTATTTAACACATAATCTTGACTGGCTCTGCTTCCAATTAGAAAGGACTAGAACTGTACTTCATTTGAAGCTTATATTCACAAATGAAAGACAAAGAGCACCATTCTGTAATATTTAAGACAGTAGGATATGTAGCACTGAATTTGAAATACAATTGCTCTAATTAGGCCCCCAGACTTTTTCACAGATCTGATTTAAAAATATTTATGAAAGAACTTTCAGATTTTAATTTCCAGTTTGAATATCACTAATTTCCTTGCAGTTCTCTTGTCAAGGGGTAAGAAAGCTTGAGCTGAAACACTTTAGGAAACACTGACAAAGCACACTCATTTCCAACTGTCTTTGAATTGTAGGCACCAGCTTTGAGCAAGTGCCTTCTTGTAGTTTAGAAAACTCAAAATCTATTTCAATGTTTAGAAGAAGACCTAAGACTTTCTGTAACATTAAAATTAGAAGTGACTCGAATGTTTGGCAAAGATTATGCTAAGGGCAAATTCCTGTTTCTAAGTATATCACATCTGGACAGTGCAAATATGTTAGCTTTAACACCCAAACAAAGACTTGACTTTTACTTAGCAATGTGTATTTTTGGCAGTTAAATCTTCCCTTCCTCAACACCACAGAAAAGAACAAAGCAGAGGAGTGCCACAATTTTACTTATGCAGCCAAACTTTCTTGCAGACAGGAGTCCACAAAAAATATATTCTATTACCTCTCTTGCAGTATATCTATTTTGGGCCAATAGTATTTATATTGGCAATAAAATGGTGAGAATGTCCATTAACAAAACACTCCATTAAAACATAAGGATTGGGGGGGGACAAAAAAAACAACACAAGGATTATTATAGCTGTCAGAAAAAATGTAATTAGTTCATAGTTCATGATGGCTCTTTGGTTTCATTTTTTTCATATAAATCTAGAGCTATATATTTATATTTGCCCATCACTCAAAATATGTGTTATCTAGGACGAAGTCAAGATTATTAGTTTCTTACAAGGATATCATCTCTGTATGCAATGGAGGTTTGCTTAAACAAAGAAAAAACGTAAATGTTTACTGTATGAATAAGTAAAACTGTAGCATCAATGGAAAATAATTTTGTACTCAAGACAAACTCGATGACTCAGACAAAACCCCAATTCTAACAAGTCTCTAAGAATAAAATCTAATTTATTGATAGCTGACACATTGATATTCCATTCATGCCATCTAAGAAATCCAGCTGAAACTAGGCCAGATGGAGCAAGGCTCTCTGAGTTAGCCCTAAAAGCATAGATCTATCTACCTGGAACTGTCAGACTGGTGTGTACCAATGTTAATAAGTCTCTTATATTCTATTTCATTTCTGCTCTGCCGAAGCACTGAATGTGTACAACTTGTTTTGCAAGAAAGAATAAACAAATACTCATATCCTCTCTGTCCTATGTTTCGGTTTGTCTCATACCTCCAAACAGCCATAAGAGCTTAAGTTAAAGGTTTTATTTTAGGAGGAAATTCACAGAAAACACTGCTTTATCCAGGAAGTCAGACGACATGATTACATCTAGGCTCCTATCCTGTTTATCCCAAGACCTCCTTCTGGTGTTTTTCAAGAAAGAGATAAAAAAAGAAGCTGCAGCTCCTCCTTCATCTAAATAAATATTCCCTGAAACAAAGGCACAGGGGAAAACATGTACCACTGTTCTTGCACTGTGGACTACAATAAAATCTTTCCCTTGTGGAAGAGACAATGTGACATTGATTAGCATTCTGCTATTACAGTCATCATGTCCATGCTCACTCAGGTTCATGGCTACTGATTCTATTTATAGATAGGTCCTGACTGGATAGATAATGGCCAAATTTAAAAACAAAAAAACAATATAGGGAGTAGGTCACACACAGTGATCCTCAAGGTTTACTCCTGGCTCTGGTGCTCAGGATCACTTCATTAGTGCTGGGCAACTTTATGTGGTGTCAGCGATTGAATTTAGGTAGGCTGCTTTCAAGACAAGTACCATTATCCACTGTACTACCCGCCCTCCAGATCCTCAACTTTATGTTTACTTTAAAATGTTGTAAAAAAAAAATTGGCTGAAGATAGCACAGTGGGTAAGAGGCTTGCTTTGCAGGCAGCTGACTCAGGTTCAATTCCTGGCACCACTGATAGTCCTTTATGCCAGCAAAATGTGATCCTAAGAGCAGAGCCAGAAGTAGATACAGCCAGGTATGAGGGTGTGGCTGCAAAAACAAATAATAAAAGAGAGTGAATAAAAATACCACTAATTCAGTAGAAACTCTAGTTCAAAACTTGAATTTTCTTGGGCAAGTACCATTATTCATTTGTGTAGTGACCACTGCTCTGGTGAGCAGAGACAGTGAACTGCAGTCTCAGCCAGCTATGAAGTGCTCAGAGTTAAAACAAAAACACCAGTTCTCACTTTCCATATGGTGTTCAATAAATTTCACAAGTTGATCAACACTTTTGGTTTTGTCCAACTGTAGACTAATATAAATGTTCTGAGCACATTTCAGGCAAACAAGGTTAAATTGAGATAGAATAAATTTAGCAAGTTGGGTTTATTATGGGGTGATCAGAAAGAAACCACATGGTAAACCCAGGAAGATCTGGTGATTTTTCTCAAATATGACATAGGTGTTATGTAATATAATATATAATTGATAAGAATCAAAGACATCCTGTCTAGAATTTCAAACCATAAAACTCCAATGCAATACCCAGTTTACACAGATGGATTTCTGCTTCCCACAGAATAATTTGGGAAGAACCAAATCATTCATTTGGCAAATCACTCATTTGGTTCTCCTGGTTATTTCTAAAACAAGAAAAAATACTACAATAATATATTCCTTATCAGATTAGATAGCAATAAGCAAAGAAGTAGTCCATCTGATCTTTTGATAATTGCTTCTCAATTTAGTTCTGCCACTAAATAAAAGATTAATCATGTCATAAGGGATCAGTTAAAAAGTTCCTGACCATTTCTTTAGCATAAAGTCATATCTCATGTGCAGTAATTGAGGCTAACCAGAAGTAACTGTTTTCAAGTGAAATAAACTAATTGTGAGTATACTATATAGCTAAATTCTGATTTAAAGTATCATTTAATCTTTTCTTTGAATCTATTTGAAAGTCCAGCCAACTGAAGTTCATTCAATACAAATTCTCCAAAAAAAAATTCTCCATTCCCTTGAATTAAATTTCTAATATTAAAACAAAATCACTCCATTTTAGGAAATTAATTTTACTTTCTCTCCTCCCTCAGCAAAACATAATAGAACATGAAACTCTTCCACTTTTGGCCTACCACAAAAGTCTGAAGGTCCATTAAGCAGTACAGAATACCTATCTGCCTTATTGCCTGAATATACTCAATAGCTATCTACTGTCTGAATATTTGCTTAGCATTCAGAACATTTATTTGTCTCCACAAATTCTGCAGCAGCTGACATAGTGCCTTGCCCAAAGACCGACAAATATTTGGTTACTTCAACTGTTTTTTTAAAGTCTAATCAATAATATATAATACGGTGCTTTTTAGTTCTGAAAAAAATTTCTAAGGAAACTTATCTGTGTTGACTCATAAGAGAACTCTCCCTCCTTCAGTGCCTATTTTAAATTCCAGTGCAAAGGTCAAAATAAATTAGAAGCCGGCTTTATTTAATGTAATAAAGTGAATGTGGACATAAGAAGTATTTCCAGCTTCTATATTCTCTGCTAGATATTAACTCTATATTTGTTATATATGCGTTTCATTGCTAAAACTCAGATCAAAAAATCTGCAAATTTCCAAGTAGTACAAAGAAACCTATTGGTATTATTGCATATGTAATTCTGAGCCCACTTATCAACATGCTGATTTTAGACCTGTTGTACTGTTTGTGTGATGCTAATTCAAATTGGCCTTACTAAACAATTATATATTATATGGAGTTGGATTACATGAATTCAGTATACAATTTTGTTCCACATCCTCCTGAATGTTAAAAGATTAACAATTGGATGAAGGAAACTGTTTCCCATTCAACAGAAACTAATCGGAACCAATCTAAGATGATTTTCTTATATCAACATGTGGTTGTTTTAGCTGACCAGATAAGAATATCTTTTTCTGGTTTAGACCAAGAATTTAACTTGATTAATGAATGATTCTACTTCAAAGATCTCCAAATGGTGATCTTTTATATCAACTACTCAGAGGCTGGAATTCCTTTGCAGAATCTCCAATGTTGGGGAAAAGCAATTTTTGTCTATCCATGGTAATTGAATGTAGTAGTTTCAATTTCTAGTCAATACTTTAACATACATTCTTAATATTTGCTAAGAACAATGAATTTAAAATCAGTGTTACTTTTCATTGAAATAATACTAAAACATTATATAGATTTTAGATGGACAGACTTATACATCAGCATCTATATATAAACACAACAATCCCCACCTAACATCTAGTTTCCATTACCGTACAACTGATCCTCCTTTATGTAATTTGTCTACTGTGTCTCCTATTATCAATTGCTATGACTAATATATATGTATATACATATATATACTTATGATAGCCTTTACTGCAAATAAATTAAAAGTCACCATAAGTGTCCACATATTTAATTGAATAAGTCATTGAGCAAACATGGGTAAGGCCACTTTTCTGAAGCAGAATCAAAAAACACACATTCACCTACTCTTGAAATTCTTCTCATGGCAATGTTGAGCTCTTATTACTTAAGAGAGTGTGAATGCCTCTCTTTTAAAAAGAATTTGTTTTTCACAGCAATTTCCTAAGTGTGATTCAAGGAGAAAATACAGTCACTCATTTTTCCCCTTTAGTTCTCATTTCACCCCAAAACTGTGGTAATATGTTTTCATAACTAGTAAATAATATTCACATTGCAAATTCAAAATCGCAGAACAAACAGTATGTTTAAACAGAAGTTATTTGATTTCCTTGAGAAACACTGCTGGTAATTTCCTTGAAGGAAAAAAATTGGGTTTTGTTTTTGCCATTTTTATTGGTGATGCCAGGAATTAGGAATTAGGAATTGAATCCCTAGCCTCACATAGACTACTAGGCTCTTCTAAGTCACAGACTGATCCCAAAATTGTATGAGGTTTACATATTCATTTTGGCATGTTCATATATTGAACTCACACATGTGCAGATATATGCTCTATCGCTGAGATACATCCTGGACCCTATGACTTAAAATAATATGCCCCACTCTACTTCACAAGTCTCACTCAAGATTACCCTTTTGATACCATTTCAACCTCACATTTTTCCATAAATAATAATATAATGGTCCACTAATATTTTTAGAGTATTGTACTTACACTATTGCTATAGGGAAGAACACTTCATATCCTTTTTTATCATCATCAACATCACTGTCATTATTATAGGCTGAACATCGTCAGATAACTACCAAACATAGATCCAGGATTAGAATTATCTTTTTAAATTCTTAGGTTATTAAGTAGGTAGAGCAGATGCATGCAATTATCTTTACCATAGCCTCAGACTTTCTGAAACCCCAGGATGTGAGATCTCCCCAATCTATTAGCTCACAAGGACTAAAAACCCTATAGGATGCCCTATTCTATAATTTGAAGACATTCAAATTTTTTTTTTTGGTTTTTGGGTCACACCCGGCAGTGCTCAGGGGTTACTCCTGGCTCCATGCTCAGAAATTGCCCCTAGCAGGCACGGGGGACCATATGGGGCACCGGGATTCGAACCAATGACCTTTTGCATGAAAGGTAAACGCCTTACCTCCATGCTATCTCCCGGGCCCCAGACATTCAAATTTTATGCCATTTCCTAAATAGCACACATGAAATTTTGTGGGGAAAAAAAAACACAAATTCCGATGTGCTTTTCCTGAATTCAATTTTGTGACAAACAGACATAAGTGCAGACACCTAAAAGAGGGTCAGAGCTCTTATTGGTGCAAATTGTTTGATATCTGTTTGGATTGAGTAAAAATGTACAATGGCATTAAGAACCCTTTTGGAGACCACAACAGAATAGGCACTCTGATCAAGGATTGATGGCTTTTGCTAGGAAAAGACTAGCTATTGCCCTATTACCCTCTTAGACATGTTTTTGGTTCCCATCTGACACCATATGCCCCAACTTGTAATTCTTTAATTCCAAATAAACAATGCCTTTCATTTTGACTTTTAGGTTAAGATTTCAGGCAGATCTTTTCCGTTTTGACTGCCCCAAATGTTTCACTTTCAATTCTTCTATGAGAAAGAATAAAAACTCCTAGGAGAAATCCATTATATGGTCAGTTTTTATCAGAAATTCATCCTTGTGTAATTAAATATTTAAAATTTCACAGATGGTGAATCACCCTTGGGAGGATAGATATGATTTTCACTGGAAGATAGTGAATTACATGAGCTTCAACCTGCCTTACCTTCTTTCTCATCCTAGATCTTCCTGAGTTCATTCTACCCGGAATTTTGCATGTTACTACAGGAAATAAAAGCTTTCTTAACGCTAAGGCTAGAGTGTTGGTATGTACAGTGGATACAGTGCTTGCCTTGCACAAGACCAACCTTGTATTAACTCAAGGCAACTCTCTCTTTAGCAACCTACATCTGTAAAGAGATTGACTACAAGGACCTTGCTCAGAGGAAACATAACCCCAACCCCCAGCCCCCAGGCTGCTGGTTCTCAAACTTCTCTCAGTTTAAGGAACCTAACAGTTCCTTAAAAATGCTTTTGAATTTGAGGGATGGCAAATAAGGAAATCGCTGTTTACGGCTTCAGTGAAAACAAATGGTGGTGCTGGTTGTCTTAAGTCTATTTTAATAGTCTGATCCACTCTATCTTTTTGCTTAGAAAAATAAATGAGCTATAATACCTTTTTTTAAAATCGTAGGTGAAAATTGTCCCTTATACTTGGACTAAAAATGTTAGAATGGGAAGTAAAAAAATAATCACACTCCCAAGAGCTTTCAAGATGCTGCAATATAATTTTCACCCTCACTAACCAAGACAGTGTAGAGAATGTGGGGGATAAGAGCAGGCAGAATTCCATCCCTGCTAGTAAATACAAAAACTAGCAGGGGTTGAAGGCAAAAATCAAGAACCCCACAGCATACAGTGCTAGAGGTACAAGCTTACTTCAAAAACATCAGATAGACAGATAGAATTGAAATATTACTTGCTCTCTCTCTCACATTTAAACTTTCTATTCATCCAACTATCTACTATTCTGCTTCAAGTCCAACTACTGTGTGTATTTGAGCATACACAGGTGAATCTCTAAACTTCGCCTAAGTACATATAGAAATACCTATATTTTCTATAACTCAAATACTAGAAGTCGTAACATTTTAGTTTTCATTTAGGATTAATATAACTATTCTGCTCACTCATCTCAGAGAAAAACTCAATGTTGGGTGTGGAGACTGTGGGGATCCTATTACTACTGTTCCTTCATTTAGTGGCTATGACTCAGAGCAATCCCTCATAATTTACTGATGAAACAAATATTAATTAGGTCTATAAACAAAAGACTTCTCCAGAAGGATCATTTCCTTAAAAGTCAACAAGGGGGGCCGGGCGGTGGCGCTGGAGGTAAGGTACCTGTGCTAACCTAGGACGGACCGCGGTTAGATCCCCTGGTTCCCCATATGGTCCCCCCTGCCCGCCAGGAGCAACTTCTGAACGAATAGCCAGGAGTAACTCCTGAGCATCACCGGGTGTGGCCCAAAAACAAAACAAAAAAAAAAGTCAAGAAACCAAAGATGTGCTGCAGTAGTCAGACACATACATGCCCTGTAAGCATGAAACCTGGGTTCAATCCCTAACAGTGGGGAATAGGTGAGGGTAAAGCTATCAGATAGTTCTGTGTGTTGCTCTTATATTTTAGAGCATGATCTAAGAGCTTTAATGTATTCTCAGAGGATTATGTAAATAACATGAAGGTGGGGCTTTTGTGAAGCCTGGGTTTGACGGATAGCCAGCAGGATAAAACAATCACCACTACCACATACTAATGTCTAGTGACCTTTTTTCTGTTTACATTGAGATAACGATTGAATCTTATTAATCTAATATGAAAATCTTATCTGTGGGCAAAAGTATATAAAACCAGATATTGAAATCTGCTTAAAAAGGCTACAGAAAATAAAATCGATTTTTGTGCACAAGTGTTGAAATAAAAATGTTTTATTGTTAAAACAGGTGAGGTACCTGCTTTATTTTTTGAAATCCCAGTGAAATATACAAAGGTATAGATATAGATATTATGCTGTATATAAATAAACAGGTTATGGGATCAAAATATCAGATAAAATCAAAAGGTTAAAGTTTTTTATGGCAGATAAAATAGGGTTTTTGCCTTGCCAGTAGTTTACCCAGGTTTGATCCCCAGCATCCATATGGTCCTCCAAGCACTGTCAGTAGTGATTCCTGAGCACAGTCAGGAGTACCCCACAAGCACTACTACGTTTGGCCCCAAACCAACAAAAAGTTGTAAAACATCATTTTCTCAGGGAGTGGAAGAGATAGCTCAAAGCCTGGGGCTCAAGTGTTGCGTGCAGGAGGCCTGGGTTCAATCCTCAGTACTATATGGTCCCCACGCATCACCATACTTCCATTTAAAAAACAAAACAAAACAAATATCTAATTACGTAACTTGTTAGTGGGTAGTTTCCAATAGCTAGAACAATATGGTATCTGTTACTCAATGTTTATCCATCTCAAAAGGAACATCTACTTCATCTGTTTACTCCACCAATGCTATGCAAAGAAAAAGGAAGATTTTCTTCAACATTAGTGCTCTTTGTGAGAAGTGGGGCAAGGCAAGCATAAGGTGTTTATAATTTCATACTGACTGGAGGGAAGAAAAGTATACATATTTTTGTATGCATGTATACACATATACATGTACTCTTGCATAATCATATAACTTTGAATCATAACTTTAGATGCACCTCTACATTTTACTAAGGTGGAAAAATCTGATCAGTATCTTGTACTTCAGAAACAAGAAATATTATATCTAGGGGTGAGAAGTAAGAGGGAAAAATGTTAAAGCAGAAAGTCAAAAGGAAAAAGAAAAGCAAAAGGCATTTTTCTTGACCTGGATAAAGGGAATAGAGAGCACAGTGGTTAAGGTGCTCACCATATACCATGTATATATACATATATATTTATTATTATATTATATATTAAATATATATAATATATATTTATAAATATACTTATATGAATAATACATAATTTGCATTATAATATACATCAAACCCTCCTGAATTTGATACTCAGTAGCCCAAATAGTCCCCCAAGATTCACTAGGAGTGATTTTTGAGCACTGTATGGCCTAAAGCAATAAAAATAGATAAATACTTTTTATTATGTAAAAATAATTAGTTTCAAACATAGTCAACAAAGAGTAGAAAGAACAGCACATTTACCTTGTGAGAAAAGCAAGGGCTGTTTCTCTAAAGGTTCAAACTCTAGTGAATTTGTGACTCTTTGTTTGCTTTTAATGGTTCAAATTTAAGTTTTTATCAGAATCATCTGGATGAATATAACAAATTTTGAGCTATTTCCAAAGCACTTTGAGAACCATAAATTTATCCCATGATCAATTCCCACAAAATGCCTAAATTTTTTAATTTATTTAAAGAAAATGCATCATATAGTTTGATCATAATACATTTGTTTCCAAATAAGTGAAAGCAAAGTTATTGAAAAAATAGAAAAAAAAATAAAATTTATAAAAGGAAAGGAAAAGTAAGCACATTTCTGAAAATTATTGTATCTCCAATGAAGTCATTAAATATCTTATTTTTAAAAGTAGCTTCCATTTTTTAAATATCCTATATGTGCATACATGAACAACATTTTAAGGTAAAACAGGTATCTTTTACAAGTTAAATTATTACCTTGATTAGAGAATTAGGTAGACAAGCAAATTAGGAAGGTACCAAATGATTTGTAAAACTAATACCTACTTAGAGGATAATAAATTTTTAGAATATTATAACTTGCAAAATATATTAATATTTGAGAAGAGTTTCATCTCAATCATAGGCTTTTAAAACAATGACCCCACCTGAGTACATGCTTAAGATAAATGGGGGCCAACGAGTGCTCCAAACTGGTCCTCAGAATCTAGGAGCAAACTAACTTTAAACTATCCTCAGTTACAGTCAAAGCTGTGAGCTATTCCCAGAGATGCTTTGGCTACAACTTACCCATGTTAGAGCTTCCATCTTGGCAGGTTGAGTTTAAGAGGCATAGGGACCAATGCAACTTCCCCTAGAGCTAGACAGGCCTGCTCTTTAGGTATAGAAGACAAATACCAGAGCCAAGATAAGAGGTGCTACAGATTGAGAACAGAGAGAAAGTACAGATGCTACAATACTTGCCTTGCATGTGGCTATCCCTGTTTCCATCCTCAGCACCACATATGATTCCCAGAAGCACTGTTCAACATTACTCCTGAATGTAGAGTCAGAAATAGCTCCTGAACATCTCTGGGTGTAAAAAACTTAACCTTCCAAGTTTCCCCCCAAAAGATGGTTCAGAGCCAACAATGGAATAGGAATAACCTCAGGAATTGTTATTCTGGACTTGATAAATTGATTCCCTTTGCAAATTTCTTTTTGCAAAAATCAAATGTTAGTTGGTGGTAGGAAGAGTAAGCTCCGTAAGGACTGCTGGTCTGGGAAATAGTTTTAAAGACTACATTGCATGAATGAGAGACCCCAGGTTCTCTACCCAACATTAGATACCTCTCCTCTCCCCAATATTTCTGGAATCAGCCCAGAAGTCGAATTACAATCATCTCACACCACTGGTATGATTACCTGGTATCAGAAATAAATAAAAAAAAAAATAGGGCATTATTAACCTAAGTTCCAGGGTAAATGAATAGATTATGAACAAATGAATGGATTATGAAGATGTGGTACATATACACAATGGAATACTATGAAGATGCAACGAACAACGAAATCATGCAATTTCCTGCAATCTTGTGGAACCGGAAGATGCCATGTTGAGTGAAGTAAGCAAGAAGAAAGACAAACACAGGATAATCTCATTTAACTGTGGTCTACAGAATAACTGGATTGGGAAATGTTATGTAATTAAGGAGATGCTGAGATCACCCTTGACCCTAGAACCTAGGGAGAAGGACAGAGAAGAAAGAAATCAAGGGATGAAAGAAGATAAGAAAGGGAAGTGATGAGGGAACAATGGTTTGGTTATATTAATGATGTGGGAGATGCCACTACAAAAGCATATCAAAGAATAGACTCAACACTGAACATGAGATCTGAGCTGAAACCTCTGACTTTTGTAAAGTAACAGTCCATGTGCAGGCAGGGGGAGGAGATGAGAGGTAGGAGGATGGGAAATGATGGAGTCTGGGAGCACCAGTGATAGATGACACTGGTGGTGGGACTGATGTTGAAATATTATATACCTACAACTCAACTAGCAATAATTTTGTGAACCATGGTCCTTTAATTAAATTACAATTTTTTTAATTCTGGCTGAAATGGCATTTAAAGTTTATCAGTGACTTATCCCTTTAAACAGTCTTCCAGATCAAGTCTCTGAAAATGGCTTAATTAAGAAGACACATCAAATTTCAACATCTAAATCTATTTCATCTCAACTAAAATTAGAAGTGATCAAATACAGTGAAGGTACTAAATACAGACAGCCTGCTAGGTATAGCATAGCTGACTGGATACCTTTAAATAATCTAGTTAAAAATCAAATAGCATCCTACCTTACTTTCTCCAGGAATACTGGTGTTATGCACAGATGTCCCCCTGATGTCTGGTGTCATTCAACTTTCCCGATTCATTTTTGGGCGTGAGAAATTTAGATCATACCTGGTAATGCTCAAGGGATTCCCAGCATTCCCAACTCTGCATTTAGAAATGACTCCTGGAAGTGCTCAGGAAAATGTGGAACCCGGAATCAAACCAGGATTAGATGTATGCAAGGCAAATATTCAATTCCTGTACCAGCTCTCTAAACTCAATCTATTGAAAGAATGACAATATGTTTTTCAAATAAGATGAAGTATGAATGGATGAAAAGCTCTAAAATTTCTTCTTAGTTTTAGCACTAGAGATCTGAGAAAACAATTCATATAAATAGATACTGGCCAGCAGAAAATTGGGGAGTGTGGAACGAGTCTACACAAACACACCTAATGGAGAGCACGGACAAAGGCTATAATTTGGACTCTATATCTGCAAATTGGAGAATAAAACAGTCTTGTGTTGGAACAGTATAGAAATCAAATGAGCATGCAAATTGCTTAAGAAGCCAAAATTGGCATGCTACAGATGCCTTACGTCTCAAGTAGCAAGTACCAACACAAAGAGTCTGATGAAAAGTTGCAGAAAATTATATGTCATCTGTCCATTATATACATAAGCCTTGAAAG
>PVKC010019834.1:0-18905 GCA_004027635.1 Crocidura indochinensis
TAAACCTAACTATGATTTAATGACCTCACTGTGAGATGTAATAATTCTATGAATTTTCTTGTTGCTGTTATTGTCTTTCTTTCTTTTCTCTCTTTCTATTTATTTCTTTCATCCTTTCCTTTTCAATAATTTTGCTCTCGTTTACCTGAAAACCAATATATTATGATCCATTGTGATACATGGTCTTTAAATAAAGTAATTTATGTACTAAAAATAGAAAAGAAATAAAAGCAAGGTAGAAAGAAAACAGTTATTGAGCCAGTTATGTGCCAGGGATCCCACATCTAGTATCTTGCTGAGTCCTAGTAATATTCTATGAATGTCAGAACATTCAGAGTCCCAACTTTTAAAAAGGAGGGTAAGGGTAACACATGAGGTTAAAAAGTTTGTTTCATCTCTTACATAAAAATGACTCAAGCCTATTCCTTAACTCTAACATGTATTCAACTATTTTTTATCATATTGAACATTATTCTCATCTCAGTACATCAATCTTATAAAAAGATACGTACCAATATAGTCATAATCAAGCTGGTATATTTTATAATATGTAAGCTACATATTGTAAAGCTTTTGGAGGTAAATAAATAATTGTAACTTGGAAATTCTCCCAGGTAATTGACCTTTGATAAATCCAGCCTACCCCAGATATGGAGAAACTCAACTTTATCTTAATCTCAGAATGTTGTCATAAAGAAAACTTCAGAAATATGTACATGAGGTCAAAGAAATTGGAAAGGAATAAGGTACTTGACTTGCTTCCAGTTGACACCAGTCGGAGCTCTGACTCCTGAACTCCCTGGCATCTGATTATTACTAGGAATGATCCCTGAGCACAAATAGAGGAGTCAGTTCTGAACACTGGTAGGTGTGTTCAACCTTCCTCCTCCAAAATTAAAAAATAAATAAAAGAAATCGTGGTCAAAACTCCAAAGTACATGAGTACTAAAACAACTGATAACAAAGTCTAACCAACAAAAAAATTCAAGTAGATCTATCATTTACAAATTATAGTTATATTTTAGTGTTTTATAAAAATTAAAGAAAAGATTGAGTATATGACCTTCACAAGATAGAATTTATTTTATATTGACCAAGGTATTAAAGACCAAATAACTGTGGAAAAGATCTTAAAGGACTTCTAAAATTTTTATTGTGATTAAAAAACACATTAAACAGAACAGAAGAAAATGTAAGTTATTTGGAAGAAATAAACTGTAGAAACTCAGTCTTAAGGCTTTCTGCTATAACAGTGCTTATGTCCCTTTAAGGGTAAAGACATCAGTTATGAGACACCCCTGTAACTGCAGTTAGGGAGGGGAGTTGGGACTGGAGCATATAAGATAGAAGTGCTAGGGGCCCCTGCTGGATTACCCCTGCCAGACTGATTGTTACTGGGTACTATAGAATTGCCTGAGAAATTGCCTGCCTGGCTCCCTGCTTCTCTTGCTTTTTGCTCTGCTTCTGTTACTGTTTCTTTCTTTGTTACTGTTTCTCCTCTCTTTCTCTCCTCTCTCCCTTCTCTCTCTTCTCTCTTTCTCTTTCTCTCTCTCTCTCTCTCACCCTCTCTCTCTCCTCTTTCTCTGTTCTCTCCTGTTCTCTCTCCTCTCTCTCAGCCCAGGGGACTAGATGAAAGCCCTCTGGCCTCCCTGTTTTGTCTCTCCCTTTATTAAACCCTGCTTCTCAACCCTCTTTTGTTGGAATTTTGGTTGGCCCTTATAATAAAGTAGTACACGATTAATGGATTAATGTTGCCAAGAGAGAATTAGACAACTGGAAGATAAATACTAAGCAAAGAATTAATGACTAATGTAGAAACACAAAAGACAACACGTGAAAGAAACATAAGTTACACTACTATTTTCACATACAAATATAATAGAACTCAGAAAGGTACAATTCAAAGAGATCAAAACTAAAAGTTTCCTATGTGGTATAATGTCTATATGTATGTATATAGACATACATATTATATATATGTATATATGTATATTACATATACACAGTATTATTATAAGTACTGATAGTATTCTGTGAAGTAGAAATGATTCTCTAGAATTAGAGAAGTAGAGAATTTCCCTTGGAAAAGGAAGACAAAATATTAAGTGCATACTATTCAGCTACAACAGAATTCTGCCTTTTGTGACAAGAGGAAGTGACCTTGAAGGTGTGATAGCAAATGAAATAAGTCAGGAAAATATGCTGCATGCTCTCACTTATATATGAAATCTAAGTAAAATAAGGAAAAGAAAACAAAACTGAGCCAGAGGAAATAAGGGGTGAATGAAATGGGCAAAGCAATTCAGAAGTACAAATTTCATTATCATCTTGAAGATGTAGTATGTAGCATGGTGGTTAGAGTAAATAGTATTATATCTTTGAAATACTCTAAGGTGAACATTTTAAAATTTATCAAATTATATATAACTTTATATAAGTTAGTGTGATGAATATTTTGCACTATATATACATTATATATCAAATAAAATATGTTATATACTCAAAATTAACAAAATATAATATCTTAATGACACCTAGCTAAAAGTAGTGCAATGTGGCAATTACATTTTGAAGGAAAAAAATAAGTCTGAGATTGTCCGGAATTATTAAATTCATGCAAGCCTACAATATAAAATGAATATAAAATATAAAATAAAATGAATATAAAATAAGAAACTCATTACCAAATGTAGAATTATTCTTTATTACAATAAGGGATTTTTCTGCTATTTTAAAGGTAACATATTGTGAAGGGAATATGGTATTTTCATATTAAACATAACATTTTTTAGCGTTAAAAGTAGATAATAATATGAAAAACTCTGCATGGTTTGCATTTTCTTATTCTTATTGTTTCTTTCTACAACATTACTTTGTTGGGTTTTAAATTTTTAGTTGATGTTTAAACACACCAAAATTCAAACCTTAAGACAATGTTGAAATCCCTGTAGTCCTTCAAAGTTCAATGTGGGTTTAAATATTTAGCGATTGCTCAAAAGAGGTGGTTAACTATCAGACCAATGTCAGTAAACAGGTCAGATGAGAAGCAATGAAGATCAAAACACTTATTGAACGCAATACTGGAAAGAAAATAGTGCTTTTACTTTTTTATACTTTAAATAAAATTACATTTAACAAATACTATCCTAATGTAGACATGTTCTAGTTCAACCTGAAAGAGCTAAGATTGTTATCAAAATAGCTAGCTAACTTTACGGATCATTTATTATTTTCTGTGTCTTTTGCTAAGCAAGTCATGAGGAGAAGACAGGCATTATTTATGGCCTATTCAACAAATGTTAGTCTACATAACTGAGAACAAGTTCCTTGCATTCTTTCAGTGCATTAATGAACCCTAAACTTGATGTATCACTGTAGTATCAAATGGGGTTATAAGGTAAATAAAATTAATTTTATTTCACTTTAACTTAAAAAATAAACTTTATGAATTAATCTTAAAAAAAAAAAAAACAGGGGACCCGGGAGATAGCATGGAGGTAAGGCGTTTGCCTTTCATGCAAAAGGTCATCGGTTCAAATCGCGACGGTGCCCCATATGGTCCCCCGTGCCTGCCAGGAGCAATTTCTGAGCATGGAGCCAGGAGTAACCCCTGAGCACTGCCGGGTGTGACCCAAAAAACAAAACAAAACAAACAAACAAACAAACAAAAAAACCAGCACCTAATCAGGATCCGGAGCAATACTTAGTGGGCAGAATGTTTGCCTTGCATGAGGCCAATTCGGGCCAATACCCTGCGTCCCATATGGTCCCCCAAGCACTGACAGAGGTAATTCCCGAGTGCAGAGCCAGGAATAACTTCAAATACTCAAAAACTCCAAAAACGGGGGGCCGGGTGGTGGTGCTGCAGGTAAGGTGCCTGCCTTGCCTGCGCTAACCTAGGACAGATCGCGGTTCGATCCCCCGGTTCCCCATATGGTCCCCCGTGCCTGCCAGGAGCGATTTCTGAGCAAATAGCCAGGAGTAACCCCTGAGCGTCACCAGGTGTGCCCCCCCCCCAAAAAAAATAAACCAAAAAAAAAAAACTTCCAAAACAAAACAAACCTCATCAAGAGTTTGAGGTTTTAAATGTCTTTTTCTGTGTATCTATAATTATCCCCATAGAAGAACAGTCATAAAATTGTTATTTAGTTTAGCACTTTGGTGAGCTATATACCAAATAGCCTTGGTAGCTATGTGTCAAGTCTGGCAAGTTTACAACTTTAGGGTGCAGCACCATCACTAAATAAGCCTGTTTAAAATGCAGTCCAAGTGGAAGGATTCTGATTTATCAGGTTTGGATTGAGATCCAAATTCTGCCCTTAATTTAAGAAACCAGTAAAATATGGGTCAAGAATATCTCTCACAATGTATGAGGGAAATGGAGAGCCTGTCCAGAGTACAGGCGGGGGGGTGGGTGGGAGGAGGGAGATTTGGGACAATGGTGATGGGAACGTTGCACTGGTGATGGGTGATGCTCTTTACATGACTGAAACCCAAACACAATTATGTATGTAATCAAGGTGTTAAAATAAAATATAAAAAAAAAATAAGTACACACACACACAAAAAAAAGAATATCTCTCACAAGAAAAAAATTCTGTTATACTCTAGAGTCCCAAGTCCTCCCTCCCTATGAATCCTGAGAATGCTGAAAACCTCCAGATTAACCATAGAATCAATCCCATTTGAAATGTTTCTTTCAGGCCCAGATTCCTAAGCGATGATCTAGATTCTATGATCAGAGCCATAATATGTTTTAGGCATGAATGTGAACCTTATTTATTATGATAACATATTTAGTCATCAATTCAATAGTATCACGAAGTTAAAGAAATGCTTTTTATAAATTTATCTTTTCCCTCCTCCCCCAAAGAGAATCATCTCACCTTTTGATAGTCATTCTGGTTGTAAGCCATTTTCTTTTGACCTTCGACTTCAGATCCGTTTTAAGGATAAGAATGAATAGTTGGGAAAAATAGATGCTTGTGACATTTTTTATTTGAGCTGAAGAGCAAGCAGTCAATGTTTGCTTACCTGATTGCATGATATCCAATAGGGTTGCAAGGCTTGTCTGAAGTAAAGCATCACATTGAGTGGTTAAAACTAGGAGGTGGAGAGGTCAGGTGAACATCTTTGGTTTAAAACAAAACTGAATTTGCATAATTTTGAATTACCCTGTGATGTTTCCCTTTAGTTGTTTTTGCCCTTAAGATAGAAAATTTTACAAGCAATGCATGCTTGTTATCATAATTTTAAATCTCAAAACACAAGATTCTTTTCTGTTTAGAGTGTGAAGCACAAATAACTGGTTTTCATTCACAGAGGAAAAAAAAATCATAGGGTGGAAGGGAGTGTGGTGAGAAGCATTACATATATTTAATATATAAGTTGCTTATCAATAGAGAGGTAACAAGTTCATATTTGACAGTTTTTACTTTAAAGAGTTAACTCTATGCCCCCTTTTTCTGTCCAGATCTTTTTTGATGACTCGGCAACCCAGTCAACAATTCCGCACAAGCCCTCCCGGAGTCACGCTGGTATGCTGTGACTAAAATCACACAAAGACATGGAAACAATTCCGTTCTGAAAATGCCTGAACAGCGAACTAAAGAAGCAAATCACACCAAATTTGAGAGCCAGTCTGGCCTCAGAGAGACCTAGAACTCTGACTCTACTCTTCATGGAGCAAGCTTCTCCCTAGGGCATGGAATAGAGGTGACAAAATGACAGCAAGACTTCTAAGAACAGTTCTCATATTATTTTTCTTTGGTTTCTTTGGGGTCCTGGAAGCAACGACAATATCGTGCATAAATGAAGATGGCAAAGCTGTAGATTGGTAGGTGAATGATAGATAAGGATTGATGAATGTAATTAGAAAGCTAAGGTGTCAGAGGTTAAAACTCACCGTGATAGTACTAAAAATACTGCCAACGCCTTTTCTTTATTAAGATGTAATGTAATGTAAATGGGTCAAACATGCAGGGGAGGGCTTCTGAATAAGGTGGTATCTCCCTGAGAAAGACCTAAGCAGCCCCTCCTGGGTGAGGCACTGATATGCATTAATTGGCAAGGCCTTTGGACACAGAAGTCCATCTTGTTGACAACTTTTCTCATTGGGCACTTGCCTTTAATTGGCTGGAAGCTTTCCTAAAACAAAAGCCTTTCCAATAGACAATCCTTCAACTGGACATACTGACAAAGAAGAGTGGTGGGTTGTTTGTGTGTGACATTGGAGTTTTGCTTCTCCTTATAAATATGAGACATGGTTTGATTATACTTAGAACAGCCTGGTTAATTTATTAAACAGTGCTAACAATGTTTGTTGTGGATGATGGAGCATTGGACTCTTGCAAAGTGTCAAAGAGGCTAAAGAGTGCTACATGATAGCCTTGGATTCCCTTCAAACTCTGATCACCTTTTTCACTCTTCAGTTAGGAAGTTTTGGGTGGCCACGGAGTCTAATGTCAAGCTTTGTGTAAACTTCAGGCTAGAGAAAAGCAGTGACTGTTAATCTTTCAAAAACAGTTACTAAATTCATATCAGACTGTATTAATTTTTTAAATACAGATATGAACAAGACCTAATTATTACAGTGGAAGAACTCATAGTTTTGTGGTAGAAGTATAGATGGAGCATCAGAGAACACAGAGTCTAAAGACTTCTCTAAGGAAGGCATTTAAGACTAATAATGGATTTATTAGAAAAAAAAAAGGTGGGGGACAGAGCAGTGATGCAAGTGGTAGGGCATTTGCCTTGCACATGCTGACCTAGGATGAACCACAGTTCGATCCCCTGGTGTCCCATTGTAGTCCCCTAAGCCAGGAGCAATTTCTGAGCACATAGCCAGGAGTAACCCCTGAGCATCACCGGGTGTGGCCCAAAACCAAACCAAAACAAACCAAAACAAAAACAAGAAAAAATACACAGCCTTTTAAGGAACCATGAGAATGTTCAGAGATAAGGATGAGAACTTAAGAAGCTGTTCAGATTGTTTGATATTTCATTCAGAAGCAAGTGAGGAGATGGCAGGAGGTGAGCTTCGAGAGGCAGACAAGGGTCAGAACATAAGGGGCTTCCTGGTGAATAGCAGAATCAAAATCTGACCTTAAGAGAGAGCTAAAAGATTTCAAGTATGGTTGCCTCCAGAAAGCTCACTAGTAGTACTGAGAATTTTGAATGTTTGGGAGTCAGTTTAGCATCACAGAAACCAATAGGACTCTGGCAATATTAAAGGTGTACTACTCCTAAAGAAGTAGCAGAGGGGATGGAAGATAATATAGCGTACTTTATTGTCCCCCAGACATTGTCAGCTACAGCCCAGGAGTCCACTGAACACTGCTGGAGCACTGCTGAAAGGTCCAAATAATCCTGGCACCCTAGGTCACTGAGCACATTGTACCCTTGGTACTTAACAACCACCATGTTGGCCAAGAATCAATCACCTTTGGTGCACCTAGATCACCTGAAAACTATTTGGAAGAGGACTCCCATCAAAAATAAATAAATAGATAAAAAGCAGTACTGGAAATAGAAAGGAAGATTCTGAAAACTCTTGGTAATGAATTGGTAGGAAGAGAGTAAATAAAGACTTTCAAGTTACTGGTTTTTCTGACTCTGTTGAAATATTCCCCATTGGCAGAGAATACACAGAATTAGGACAAAGTATTAAAACTTGGTTGTTATCAGCTCTGAATTCTCAATGAAGAACATTCTGATAAACTGGAAAGAATTCACAGACTAAAGAATTAAGGCAGCCTCTCTCTTACACTGAAGCCCGAACTCAAAGCCATGACACAGTTAGCTACAAAAACAATAATGAGCATGTGAAGTCCTTACAAAAGAAGTAAAAATTATTTCACAACTCTCCAGTTCTGAGACTAGGCCACAAAACCTCACAGCAGCCAAATAGATTATGGGAACAGCAAAGAATATATTGTAATTTATTGTAAGCTCAACTACGTTGTAGATCTAGTCAAATTTAAATTTTCTTTTCTAGAAAAAAGACAAAGTGGGTAAATGTATATAACTCATCATAATTTCCTTTATCAGGTTTACCTTTTACAAGTTACCCAAAAGTCGAGACAAGAAGGGTAGATACACTGGGTTAGAATACCTGTACCTAGACTCTACAACTAGAAGCTGGAGGATGGGTAAACAACTAGTGAATTCTACCAAGAGTGTTTTAGGAAGAACTTTACACCAACTGTATAAGGCACATGCCTGCCAGGTATGTTATAGTTCATCATACACTCTAATTATGTCAAATATATGAAGTAGAATTCAAACCTTCCCAAAGATTTTTCCTTTTCATTTACTCAACCCTCAAAACCCAGTAATTTCTGGGAAATTAAGCCAGAACTAGCCCTGGATATTGACCTGCATCAACTGACCAAGTCTTTAAGAACAATGCCTTCAGACATTATTGCAACAATAAATCAATCTTTGGTATATTCAGCACAAGGTCCAGTAGTATAATTGCAAAAGTAAGAAGTCATGGTATACTGA
This sequence comes from Crocidura indochinensis, assembly GCA_004027635.1. Lineage (NCBI taxonomy): Eukaryota > Metazoa > Chordata > Mammalia > Eulipotyphla > Soricidae > Crocidura > Crocidura indochinensis. The sequence continues at coordinate 8,506 of PVKC010019834.1, forward strand.
AGTCTTTCAGCTGACAAATTGTGTCATTTTTCTCAGTTCTTGCCATCTTATCTAACTCTAGTAAAAATAGGGCAAAGTGTCTTCCCTAATTATAAGGCAATATAGACCTGTGATCAAACATTTATTTGGAAATAAATTTAAACGTTTGCTATGCCATAGTGGTGAAGAGTAGTGTGACCCAAGTAAAGTGTTCACTCAATATTTTTATTTATAAATTTCACATCAAAATAGATTAAGAGATAAGGCTCTAGTTTAATACCTTTCCCTGAGTGGAGATTAAACTGTTCACCAAGACCTTATCAGACAATGAGCTAACCCGCATAAGCAACTCAGATAAGTAGGTCTCCCAGTTCAATGTGGATAGTCATCTAATGCTCAAATCATTAACAGCTTATTCAGTGACAAGACACTGTTTTCCACCCAGAAGTGACAAGGCAAATCCAACAATAGTAAGCATCAAATTATATTCATATATGCATTTCTTGTCAATAAAAAGTGTAGAAAAGAAAATGCATAAAATGACTCAACACTTACAATGTGGTGGGCCTTTATGTACATCCACAAATTAACTCCCCATAACAAAAGTATTGTGTTAGGTTCTAACATAACTATACAGTCTACCTGCATATTTATGCAGAATGAATAGGAAGCTATCAGTGTGTATGCTAATATTCATTTCTTTCAGCTGCCACTTAAATCAATCTTCAGAACTGATTTTAACAAAGTTAAAATTTATTGGGTATAGCCTGATGTGCCAAGAGCTGTTCTGGTGCTTTCAGAAATTATTTAATGTCAGCAACAATCTTGTTTTGGATAAATAGATTATTATGTAAAATCAAAACTGTCTGCAGCTGCTTCTGCTTTCCAAGGCAGGAACATAGGGGTGGGTGACAGTGAAGCAAACATGAGCTTTGTTCCCTTTCGGAAGCACAAAGACTTCAGGGCCACAGAAGAGGAAGAAGCATATTGTAAAATCAAACTCCTTTACAATAGTTATAGCAGATAGTTTAGTATAATGATCTTTGTGGGTGCCTCCCTTGGGAAGGAGGGAAGAGAAAGAGAGGGACTAGAAGTATAAGCAACATGAAGGGAGACAGAATGTAGTTTAGCACAGTGGTGCAAAACCGGCCAATGTTTCATGCCATCAGACAAAACTACTTACAGATATCTTTATAAGAGCCCCCGGCTAACCGATTGCGCCCCTAGAGCTCCACCTACTAATATCTTTTTGCTATAGATACATACATCTAGGGAGGTCATCTATTTTTTTTATTCAACTTTGAGCTATTGTACTCTGTGCTGAAATAAATAGTAGTGTGCATCCATCCTTTTGGATGAATGTTTTAGGTTAAAGTCTTCCCAGATCCCTTTATATACTACGAAAGTTACATTATAGTGTCTTTGTCACTTTCAACATAGACTTAGGAATTTATGCTAGAGTTCTCCATAAAATAAGGTAATTATGGAAAATGAGAGTGAGAAAAGTTTACTTATTATATGTAATACAATAGCCAAGAGCAATAGCAGACTATATTGTAGGTGTTTTCTCAATGTTTTGAACACTATCAAATAATCAAGCTACTACAAGACATGTTGTTAATGTTTTCAAGGAGAAAAGTATTTTTGTTAAGGGTTAGATTTTAATGTGTTTTCCTTTCTTGTTTTTATGTCTAAAATTTTTTAACGTCAACTTTAGTGATTTCAATAAAAGATAATAAAAGGTGCTCGCTTCAGCAGCACATATACTAAAATTGGAACGCTACAGAGAAGATTAGCATGGCCCCTGCTCAAGGATGACACAGAAATTCGTGAAGTGTTCCATAATTAAAAAAAAAAGATAATAAAAGATACCTTCATTAAAATGAAACGAGACACAAATTAAATGGAACCACACAGAACAAATATAAACAAGTTTACCCAAATATGGAAAATAATATATCAAAATAATAGATTTGTCTTTTCTTTTTTTTCCTTCTTTTGGGGGAGGGGGTCACACCTGGCCGTGGTCAGGGATTACTCCTGCAGAAATTGCTCCTGGCAGGCATGGGGGACCATATGGGATGCTGGGATTCAAACCACTGTCTGTCCTGGGTCAGCTGCATGCAAGGTAAATGTCCCGTTGCTGTGCTATCTCTCCAGTTCCTGGATTTGTCTTTTCTTCCTCAGTGGCTGGAAATAACACTTTGGTGCCAGAATTTTTTACTAGGTCCTCTGTAACTTCCCTACCTTCCAGTCCCTTATCACTGTTTCTTGGCCAGGTTAAGCAAACTTGTGCCTTTGTATCTTTATATCTGCCCCTCTGTCTGAAACAGCAATTTTCAAACTTCATGTATGAACCTTCCTTTATTCCTTCAGGCCTCATTTCACTACTTGGCATGCTTTCTTGGGATGCCTACTCAGATCACCCTCAGCAAGCCTCCATTTTCATCTTTTGTTTTATTTCCCTTCACCACCTTGACCACCTTACTTGATAAACTTATTATCTGTATTCCTTACTCATAATAAAAGCTTAATGATGGGACTGGCGAGGTGGCGCTAGAGGTAAGGTGTCTGCCTTGCAAGCACTAGCCAAGGAAGGACTGCTGTTTGATCCCCCAGCGTCCCATATGGTCCCCCCAAGCCAGGTGCGATTTCTGAGCACTTAGCCAGGAGTAAACCCTGAGCATCAAATGGGTGTGGCCAAAAAAAACAAAAACAAAAACAAAAAGCTTTATGATACTTTTTATTTTGTTAATATGTCACTGAGACCCATATAGTATCTAGATATTAGAGAATTAAAATAATGTTGGGTCAGGCCGCAGAGAAAGCACAGCAGTAGGGCATTTGCCTTACACGCAGCTGCTCCAATATGTTTAGTGGTTTGGATTCCGGCATTCCATATGGTCTCCCAAGCCTGCCAGGAGCGATTTCTGAGCACAAAGCCAGGAGTAACCCCTGAGCGTTGCCAGGTGTGACTCAGAAACCAAAAATATAAAATAATGTTGGCTTTATTTAGATTCAAAATTTGGAGGTCGGAGAGAGCATGGAGGTAAGGCGTTTGTCTTTCATGCAGAAGGTCATTGGTTCGAATCCCGGCATCCCATATGATCCCCCAAGCCTGCCAGGAGCAATTTCTGAGCATAGAGCCAGGAGGAACTCCTGAGCGCTGCTGGGTGTGACCCAAAAACAAAAACAAAACAAAATAGATTCGAAGATTTGTCCAATTGTTTAGAGACACATTATTTTATGTAAGCAGAGGATATAAGATAAATATGCTTATTTTATCTAAGCATATTCAATTTCACCACTTTTTCATAGGAAGTGAAAGTCTCAAGTTAGAAAGGTGAAGTGACACCAAGGAAAGTATTTCCCTATGCGGGATGTAAGGGAAGCAAAGAATCAAGAATCTTGACTGAACACAAAGCTCTGATCAATTATGAAGGTGAGGAAATCAGAGTCTAAAGTTCATCCTGTACCTTACCAATACTATCAAAGGTTAAAACAGAAAAATAAAAACCCACAAAACCTCCCTAATACAACCAATATAACCAAGGTTAGTTGTTCCTAGCTCATTTACTTAACAAATATTTAGGTATCCTTTTATTATTATATACAAGTTGGCAAACTAAAACCATTGAGTGCAAAGCAATATAGATAAATAGGAATAGCATACTCATTCTCATATCAGAAAAGACAAGTCTCCTGTTATACAGAACCAGATATGCATTGCTAAGAATGTATTTCCTATTCCTTGTCTGACATGTCACAGGTTTCAGACTGATGAATCAATAAATGAATGACTTTTCAAATATACTAAAGAAAACTCTGTTTTGCAAACTGTTTAATTATACAAGCATTGTGGGCACTTGTGAGTGGAAAATGAATGTCCTTTTAACCCAAATGTGTTCCACAGTATAATAACACTGCCTATCTCATATATAATGATGGAGTCCCTAATGTTGAGGACTACAGCAGCAAATATGGACATACTAAAGGTAAGACAAAGGTTCTTAGTATCTCTTTCCTATTGGTGCTCAGTGTTTCTGCACTCAATAATTTCTCCTGGCTGTACACAGAGTACTATATGGGATGCCAGGGATTGGACCTGAGTTGACTGTGCAAGGCAAATGTTCTATCACTGTGATCTCAAATCAACATTTCTTAAAGGTGCATCTTGTATACTCTTATACTTCACAGCAAAAGCATAGTTTTTAATTGTTTTAAGATCATGCATTAAGTATATGTCACAAGTAATAATTATGTGTTAAACTTGACTATTTTTCCACAATGTCATTTTATTTCTCAACTTATATTTTTGCAAAGCTTTATAGCAAAATATACATACTAATTACCAAAGTATCAACAGTATATATACATATTAAGTCATATATATACATACTTAAGTCTACTGAAATACAAAGCACAAATATTCAATCTTCTGTTACATGTGAAATAAATATTTTTGAAAAGTGTTTTCAAATAACTTTTAGTTATAGAAATTTTGTTTTGTATTTGTTTATGTTTTATTATATGCTACAGTCATTTTATTATAGCAACTTAGTATTTCCTGTATATAAGATCTAAATAAATATATAGTTATGGGAAATTTTAAAATGCTATTATCAGTATCAGTATCTGCTTGCTGCTCCACCATCCCAGGATTCCAGGAAAAACTTGCCTCCAGCTGATATTACTGATCTATTTCAGAAGAGAAGGCAGAGCCTCTCCTTACAGAGTTGGTCCTGGGTTCCAGCAGCCCCACACCCAACCTGCAACAGATTAAGGACCCTGCACCAGATTAAGGGCCCTAACCTTAATCTTCATTGATCCACCATCCCAGATTACTCTTCTTATACTTATACTCTTCTTATAATTCTGTAAAGATGGGCAGAGAGCAAACTTCAGATTAATCCCTCATCATTTTCTAAGTATTTAATTACAAAACTCATGCCTAGTATAGCAACAGCACTAAGGGGAAAAAATGAGGAAAACTTGCAGAAGCCTACCAAACTGAGTGACTGAAAACAATATCACTAAAAACACAACTACATCAATTGTCCTTAATGACATTATGATGAGCATATTTAATGAGTTTAAATAAATAATAGCAAAGATATGTAGCAAAGCACCAAGAAAGTATGAGTCAAAAAACAAACAAACAAACTGGCAGCCACCATGCCTGCACCACAAATCATCAGCTCCATAGACTCACTCTGTTCCCGAAAGAGATTTAAACCAAATGGTGAAAAATCATGGATAGGACCTGCTGTGCCGCTAAAAGCTGGCAATCTTGGGAGAAGAGGGCAGGCCAAGACCCTGTCTTGCTGAACCCATGCCTGCTGCATCTGTCATCCATATTCACCACTTTGCTTATGGCCCTATTCACTTACTCCTCTAGGACTCTCTGATCACACTCTAGATATGCTAGTATTTGGCTGAAATCACCAGGCCCTTTTTGGAGTGAATGCAGGCATCCTCCCTCCACCTTTTTGTACTTCCCGGAGACTTGGCAGCTGAAAACTCACCCTTCAAAAGCCATGGTATCAGTAATAGTGCTTTGAATTCCTGAACTGCACAGCCACATTTGTGGCTGCATGACAAATTCATTTGTTTAACACTATCAATCCCATAAGAACACACCAAGTTAGAAGCCTATGTGTAGTTGAAGTTGCTTACTGTTCAGAAACAAATAAAATAACAGAATGGTCAGGTAGCAACAACACCTTACTAAGTCATCTGCCAATGACTGAATGACCTCATTGGAGATACAATAATTTTCACACATTTGTTTGTCACTGTACTTTTTTTGTTTGTTTGTTTAGGGGTCACACCAGGCAGTGCTCAGGTGTTACTCTTGGCTCTACTCTCAGAAATTACTTCTGGCAGGCTTGGGGGCATATGGGATGCCGGGATTCGAACTACCATCTTTCTGCATGCAAAGCAAATGCCCTACCTCCATGTTATCTCTCCAGCCCTTCACTGTACCTTTTTAATTTCTTCACTTCTCTTCTGTTTTCTTTATATTTATTTATTTTATATTTATTTATTTATATTTATTTATGTTTATTTATTTATTTTTGGTTTTGGGACCACACCTGGTGATGCTCAAGGGTTACTTCTGGCTATGTGCTCAGAATTTGCTCCTGACTTGGGGGATCATGGGACGCCAGGAGATCGAACTACAATCTGTCCTAGGTCAGCAAGGCAAATGGCCGACCACTGAGTCATCGCTCTGGCCCCAATATTCTTTTTTTTTAAAAAAAAAAAAGTTTGCTCTCACTTATCTGGAAAAAATGTATTATGGACAATTAACTATGTCAAATATATGATACATGTTCTTTAAATAAAATGACTTTTAAAACTTTTTAAATTTAGGGGCCAGAGCAATAGCACAGTGGATAGGGTGTTTACCTTGCACTTGACTGACTAGGGTTTGATCCTCAGAATCCCATTTGGTCCCCTGAAACTGCCAGGAATGATTTTTGAGCACAGAGCCAGGAGTAACCCCTGAGAGCTGCAATGTTTGACCCAAAGATTTAAAAACAATTTTTAATTTCAAAATGAAAAGAGCTATTATAACCATAAATGACAGAAATGAAGGATATAACAAGTATATAAGGAAGGCAACAGAAGCACTGAATAGCAAAATAACAGAAACTGAGCAAAAGATCAAGAACCTCCAAAAAGAGAATGAAGAAATCACTAAGAAACAACAGAAGGTGGAACTCAGTACCAGAGAACTATGGAATGAGTCCAAGAAGAATATAAGAATCAGCAAAGTCCCTGAAATAGGAAGGTAAATGTGTTAAAGAAATGATAGTTAGTTAAAGAATTCTTTAATAAGAACTTCCGGAGTTGAGGATTATAGGCACCAAGATCCAAGAGACCCAATAGGTCCCCAAAATAACCTAAAAAATCTAAACAGGAAAATCCCAAGGCACATCATACTCAAAATGACAAAATTCAAAGATAGAGACAGAATATTGAAAGCAGTAAGATCATAGAAGAAACTTACATACAGTGGAAAGTTCATTGCACCATCTATCAAAAAAAGACTCTATGAGCTAGAAGAATATGGAAGGATATAGTACAGAATCTCAATGAGATGAACACCTCACCAACAATACTTTGTCCAGCTGGACTATCGTTCAGATTTTAAGGAACAATACAGAGCTGCACAAAAGGCAACAGTTTAAGGAATTCATAACCTTAAAACCCGTTTTGTAAGAAGCATTAAACGAGCTCCTTTAAAAGGCTGGAGAGGGGCTGGTGAGGTGGAGCTAGAGGTAAGGTCTGCCTTGCAAGCGCTAGCCAAGGAAGGACCGCGGTTCAATCCCCCGGCATCCCGTATGGTCCCCCCAAGCCAGGGACAATTTCTGAGCGCTTAGCAGGAGTAACCCCTGAGCATCAAATGGGTGTGGCGCGAAAAAATTAAAAAAAAAAAGAAAGGCAGGAGAAACTTCCTATCATGTAGCATTGAGTATGGCGCTGACTAATAGAGCATATGGTTATCTTCTACCAGATTTTTTTAAAAAATGTTTAAAACATATAGCTATTAATAACCACACATTTCTGATATTTTTACTTGCCATTTCTTTACATTTTATTGAACCCAAAAATATGAAATAAATCTGTTATATCCCTGCCAGAGGGGAAGACTGGAGGTGGGAGAGAACCTGAGGTATTGGTGGAGGGAAGGAAACATTGGTGGCAGGATGAGTGTTAGAACATTGTACACCTGAAATGACTTGTATGAACAACTTTGTAAATCATGTTGCCTCAATAAATAGTCCTGAAATTTAAAAAAAATGTCAGGATAAAAAAATATGTAATCCTAATCCCTACTAACAGCCTACGTGATCCCTTCTACATTTTAAATAACATAGACCTTTAAATTATTATAAAACTATTTTAATGACAATTTAAATACCATTTTCAAACTTAATATATCACATCAAATTATATATCATGGAGATATATTACTTTAAAAAAAAACTCCACATGAAGATATGAAAAGGCCTTGGAACAGGAGAGTTCAGCAGATACATGGAGAATTGTTTAATATAGTCAAAGGATGCAGCTACTATACTCAGCTTCTCTTATGTGAGTGTCTTTTTTCAAGAGATGTTGAAAAATTTCACTGGGGGGGATCCCTCATTTATAACTATTGGCAGTAAAATTACAATTTTTTTGAGGTTAAAAACAGGTTTTATATAGAAAATCCAAGGAAGAGAAGAGAGAGGGAGTGAAAAAGGTGAGAATACCATACTCAGAAGAGAGTGTGGGCTTCTCCAAAGACAAAGAGAGTCCCAATACACATACGGCCATTAAAGAATGAAAGTACATATCTCAAGAAGGGAGATGTGGGCGACAAGTGTATGTGGGCATCATGTGCGTGGGCTGACAACATACATGTGCACCTCCTTTGATATAAGTTGACATTGTTTGGTGCCCTTTTTTAAAAAAATAATTTTTATTGAGATCAATGTGAATTGAAAATCTTTAACAGTTGTATTTCAGGTACATAGTGACAGTGAAATTCTAACATTTTTAAGTACTCTGCAAAACTAATATTATGTATCTGCAGGCTAGACTGGGCCACTGATTTTTCAGCCACTAATTATGAACACAATTTGTAATGACTGTCAAATGTCATGAGTACTAAAAGCTTTTGAGTCAGCCCAGTTGCCCTTTTCAGAGTCCAATTTACACAGAGCCCAATTCGTCTAATACATATCTCATTCAATAATTTTTTTATTTCTCTATGCTCTTCTCCAATAACTTTCTACCACCTCTCCATTGTCTTAATTGTTACAGGGAGTTTAGAGAAATAGACTAGAAAGGGAGTGGAGTCCATGCCTAACTGGAGAGTTTACCAGTGTGTTCTTTGGCATCCTGTGGTGTTCATATCAGAGGTTTAGAATTTCAGCCAAGCAGTTTCCTGCATCTGGCAGACAAGAACTAGAGGTTGTCTAGCTTTGTAAGGTGAAAACTCTAACAGAATGCTGAACATTTCTACTCTGGTACAAATAGTGATTCAGAGAACACTCATATTTTTTTTAAAAAAGAAATAACAGGTAGGCATTTAGTACAATAATATATGTGTGTGTCATGCTACAAGCTCAAATACAAACTGGAAAATCTAGTTAACATATCCAAATTACCTTGATATCTTTGTAAATATAGAAATAGTAATAGGTGCTGGTTGGATGGACTTTTTTGCCATGCTCTAAAAGAAAGAGAATCTTTCTATTTTCTTCCTTTCATGTTATTTTACAATAGAGGGTTTTCTTTTTGTTTGTTTCTTTGGGGCCACACCTGGTGGTGCTCAGGAGTTACTCCTGGTCTGCATTCAGAATTCGATGCTGGCAGGCTAGGAGAACCATATGGGACGCCCGAGATCCAACCCTATTTCATCACAGGTTGGCCTCATGCAAGGCAAATGCTCAACTACTGTGCTACCACCCCGACCTTACAATAAAGGTTTTTACTAGATATAATTAACTGGCATGCTTAGCATGATATCCTTTATTTCTCTTTAAAGATCGCTTAATATTTATGTATTTATCTATTTGAAACTTCTGCAATTGAATGACTATTCTCCAAATAAATGAGCGTTCTTTTCTTACAATTTACTGCAAGCACATGTCTCCATTTGATTTTTCCTTTCAACTCTGATTTCGGCTAACTTTTGAAAATAGCTTAGTTCCTTAGAAGTGAAGACACTGTCTGAAGCCTGTCAGATGACTCGATAGTTTAACAAGGTCAAATTTCAATTTAGCAAATTTGAATTCTGCCAAAACAAATTTTCCTTGTAGTTTCAGCATGAGATTTCTCTTAACTCTTTGGGATGACTGCTCTGACTTGCCCTTATGTAGTAGCTTGCTTTCAGTAATGAGGTAATGAGATGTGGACCTGCATTGGTTTTGAAATATTTGAGAAGTGAACATGAGTCTTGGGTAAAGCATTAGGACTTGCAAACATTAGCCTGACATGCAAATGAGCTAGAAAGTGACATCTGTGTTTTTTACAAAGATGCTTTGTTTTTTAACCTTATCTGTAGGTTTGCTGCTGTGGAACAGAGTTCAGGGATTCTGGCTGCTCCATTCTATTCCCAAGTTTCCTCCAGTTGCTTCAGAAGGCTATGATTATCCACACTCCGGAAAACGAAATGGACAAGCTGGCATCTGCATAACTTTCCATTACAGTCAATTCAAAGCAATAGGTAACAGTAGAATGGATAAGCAAAACAAATGAACAAACAAAAATAGAACTACAGTACTGGAGCAGAGACTTAGAAAAGTATTCTAAAATGGGTGTTTCCTTTATTCTTCTACTCATAGGACATGTGACCCCAAGCATGTCATTTCTAAGACCTTGGTTTCATAGTGCTGCAATGTCTTTTCATTTGAACAGGGTCA
>PVKC010019835.1:0-18895 GCA_004027635.1 Crocidura indochinensis
CCCAAAGAACAGAGTCTACAAAGTCGAAAGTTGCTAAGATAGATCACTGCCATTTCTTCTGGGCTCTGTCTTCTGAGGATCTCTCTCTGGCCCAACCAAGCCTGTCTTCCAGCTATTTTGGGGGGTGGAAGTTGGCAGCAAAGTTGAGCCTTACTGTCTTCTTGAAGTCACCTCTTCTTTGTTCTTCTCTTCCTTAGCCCTGGGTGGTCTGAGGCTGGCTCACCTTCTACTCCTTTGTTTCTGAACAACAGAGACCACAAACATGCTCAGCTGGGCCCACGTTGTGTTGAAAAACAAAACAAAACAAGAGGAAATTGCTGCCAACTTTTAAAACTGAAGAGGCAGCAGATAAAAATCCAGATTTGGGGGTTAAGGAGAGAACTCCATGGGATGGGGTGCAGGCCCAGGTACCAGTTCCAATCCTACTCTCAAATAGCACTAGAAGTGACCCCCCAGCACTGAACTAGGCATAGCTCCTGAGCTTCACTGAGTGTAACCCCAAAACAAAAATAAAAGTGCACATTTTTCAGTTCTAAGAAAAGAAAAATAAGACAAATTCGCAGGCAGACTGGTAAGCTTGTGACCTACAGCTTATGGAGTATCTGTGGGACAGGAAGTGAGAGGCACAACAAGTCTTTGTAGGAAAGGAAGTGAAGGACACACGGGGTTTCTTTGGGGGAAAGAAATGAAGGACACAGAGGCTCTCTGTGGGACAGGAAGTGAAAGGCACACACACTGTGGTACAGGATGAAGGCACACATTTTTCATGAAAGGCACACAACTCTAATGATGCAACATGGCCTGAGCCTAGGGGTAAAAAGAGCCTGGTCTGGGAGCCGGGAGGTGGCGCAGGAGGTAAGGTGCCTGCTGCCTTGCCTAGGACGGACCACGGTTCGATCCCCCGGTTCCCATATGGTCCCCCGTGACTGCCAGGAGCGACTTCTGAGCGCATAGCCAGGAGTAACCCCTGAGCGTCACTGGGTGTGGCCCAAAAACCAAAAAAAAAAAAAAAAAGATTAAAAAAAAAAAAGAGCCTGGTCTTTGTTAACACATGATGCTACTCATCTCCCTTTGAAGTCATATGAATGGTATTGTTTTAGTTTTGTTAGGGTTGTTGGGTGGAGGGGGTCCCAAGTCACGCTCTTCTAAAAAGTCCTCTCAGGTGCTGGCAAAGGCCTCCAGAGTCAGATTCTTTACATCACAGCATCATCACAAAAACAATTTTCTGTTTGAAGAGGACAATCTCACATTGCAGGACTCAATTTTACTATCTGTGAAATAGGTGAATAAGGCCAATGGGTAAGATGAACTATATGGCTGGGTCAGGGGACATAGACTGACAGAACATGGTCAGAGAAATCACAAAAAAGGGGAAAAACTCACTTAGAAAGTGGGGCAAGAGGGATACACCTGGAAATAAAACCTTGGAAGAGAGGAGAGGGAACGTTGGCACCTTATTTTATTTTCCCAGAGCTGACAGCCCAACAGAAAGGCCCAGATGCGCTTCCATCTTAAACCAAACTGACATCTCCTGTTTCTCATCTTTCATGTCTGGAGTCTCAGTCTCCAAACACAATTGCACAGGGATTGACTTTGACTGATGAATCAAAAGCCGTCCTCTTGGCCGTCTTCTGAGACACAGAATTAAAACCTCCAGGCAGGATTCTGGGGAGGGTAGGGCCAGCGAGGGGGTGAGCAGCTACTCAGCCTTGAGTGGGCTTTGATGGCAGAGAAGCAGCAGAGATAAAAGCGCTCCTCCCAGCAAGGCTGAAATTAAAACAGGAAAGATTTCATTAAACCTTGTCCCAGGCAGGGAGCCCTGGGCAGAGAGTGAAAGCACAGGCAACTGGTCAACCTGGGTGAGGCCACGGGCCATGCTTGCAAGAGAAGCTATCTCATCTTCACTCAGTAAGGTTACCTGGTTCCCCTTTCCTATGGGGACAACAAGTAGCCAGTAATTTCCAGGTTGGCTTTTCGAATCTCCTTCCTTCTCATTCACTGTCTCTCTGTCTCTGTTGTATGATTCAAATTCACTTCTATTTCTACCTGACTGGTTGCCAACAGTATGAGAAAAAAAATCATTCAATCAGTTCATAAGAGCTCCTTTGCTGACCTCCACTGCTCCAGCTCCTCTACAGCCTTAAAAACCCAGCTCAAATGTCTATTCTTTCAAAAGATCTGACAAAAGTACATCCTCTGTGTTGTGTCATGATCTCCTTTCCTTTGCACTTGCTAGGGTTGTAAAATGCACCAGGGGCTGAGCCATTGGTGCTACAGAGCCAAGTAACTCCCTTCCATTTTTGATACATGTAGGGAGTAGTAGGAGAATGAAACTTTCCCTTTTTTTCTCTCACATTTTGTTGAATTAGATAATGTTGGAATGGAAGCTGACCTCAGCTTCCCTTTGCATCAGAAAAGGCCAAGCCACACTTAGAATGCATGCTATTTACTGTCACCACCTTGATTGCTTTGGAGAGTTCTAGACTTCAGAGGAACCTGGCTGCAGCATGGGAATCAACATGCCACTCCAGAAAACAGTCATCAGCACATTTGGTTTGACAAAGAGAAACTATCAGATAATCAATTCTGCAGCATCTCTCCATGCCACCTCAATGCACATGATGGACCCAAACCCAAGCCATTATACTGCCCCATGCTTAACTAAGAACAAATCCTCTCCTTCTGGATCCTCCACTTTGTACCCATACAGACACTCTTGACTGTGTCTCCAAAGAGTTCTTTCAACATAAAAGTACAAAATCTATGTCTGGTTGTGGACAGACATTCAAATTCAGGATGGAATAGAATATGGGGAGAAAGCAACATTTATTTCCAAAGGCCTCTGGAAGTTCAGTGAATGAACTATTCACATAATGGAAACATGGGCTCCCTACTGCCATAGTCTCTTTCCAGTGCTTGAAATAGTCTATTAGGCAAACTGGCTTGAGTGTATAGGCTTAGGATGCCTTGCCTTGCATGAACTTGACCTCAAGTAGATTCTCAACACTACATGGCTCCACAAGCATCACTGAATGTATTGTTGAGGCCCCTGGCCACCACAATGTAGTCCTTAGATGCCCCAGGGTGGCCCTGATGGTCCCCAGTACTCCATACCCTGAACAACAAAGCATTCAAGCAATTGGTTCATTTGGCCAAGAATCACAGGAAGTGAACCCTGTGCCCCCCTGAGCTCCTACTCCTCAGATTATATTCTAATAGGCTTGTTGTGACTTCACAGAAGAATCTGGTTGAGGAAATATTGGTGAAAAGGACAATGGTGGGTTTAGGGAATCTATCCACTTGCTTGTAATGTATTTGTTTATGTCAGCTAATACCCATATCTTGACCTCTCTGATGCTGGTTGCTGTCCCCCATAAAATATGGTCAATTTACCTGGCAGGACAAAGAGCCAGAACCCTCCATTGAGCACGTAGAGATACTTAATAGATAAATACTAATTTCATGTCTACATCCTAATGGCTGGGGCTGCAAATGATTTTCTTCACCACAATGCAAATCTCAAATTAAAATGATGTTTTCCACTGCTTAATTGCTGTCTAAACATGTTGGCTCTTGTGCCTTATTTATTCCACATTTATTCAAAATGAACTTTCCGTGCATGTCAGGGACAATACAATGTGTTCATCAAAACATATCGTTTTCCTTGTGAGACTGTGGAGGGATGTGTGCGTGTGTGTGTGTGAGGGGGATGGTTGAGGCTGTTTCCAAACTGCCTGTGAGGCTGAATAAACTGAGATGAAAAGATCTGGCCATCAGAGTCAAAGATGGATGCCTTTCTGAGCTCACACCCCCACAGATCTGAGTGATTTTCTATTCTCTCTTTATTCTGGCTGATAGCTGCTAAGTTAATGTGTAGACATGATACCAGTGACTGCCTCCATGCTTTCAGAACACAGAAGAGTAAAAGGGTCTCTGTCAGGAGGTTGGCAGCCCCCCCTTCCCCCTCTTTTAGAAGAGTGGAAAAGCCTCTCTCAGAGATAGAAGGGTCTCTCTCGGAGGGCAGAAGGGCCTCCCTCTCTCAAAAGGGTGGAAGGATTTCTTTCAGGAGGAAATAAAGGCCTCTCTCAGAAGTTAGAAGACTATGACAATGGCAGGAGAACTCACCTGGATGGGAGAAAAACAACAACAGACTCTTCATTCAGCGAATCCCTGAAATGTAGGGACTCACGTGTGATTTCAGTATCACCTTCATCTCTCAACCTCAGTACTACTGACAAGCACTTGTTTTAGAGACTCTAGTCTGTCCCTCATGCTGTAGGGTGTTTTGTACACTGTAAGGTGCTATATGCATGATAGATTGTACCATGCATTGTAGCATGTCTCATACAATGTACCCATCGAATGCCAATCACTTCTCTTTCCACTGTGACAGCAAGCACTATATCCAGACGTGTGAATTGGCTCCCAGACAACCATTGACCTAATCTAACCATCTTGGACTCTCCTCACTATACAGCAACCTTCCCAGCATTCCATAAAGCTGCTGAGTTGATAGAGTGCGATAGTGTTGGAAAACTAGCCCAAGAAGCAGCTGGTGGGGCAGGACTGGAGCCTGTATTGGAATCGTAGTAAGAAAACTGCTCTCTGCAGCCGGAGGATGATCTCTCCATGGAGAGAAGATTAATGAGCCGGTCAATCTAATCATTGTGATTTGATTTTCAAGGAAACTTAATATCTCCTGCACACCTGGGTGTCTTATGTCTGATCAAAGTGACGGTGATGGTGGTGTTATTGTCTGAGACGTGCAGGGAGAGCCACCAAAGGCCATATTCTTTCCTTCCCTCATTCAGCACATGAATGGTTGCAGGAAGAAGCCCACAGACATCACCAACCCACCCACCAGCCAACTTGCAGGTTGGCACTGGAATCAAAATACTGGCGAAAGCATTTGGCACAGAACCTTAAGCTGGATTCTTCCCTATCAAAGTCTGAGCAGCTCGATGTGTGTGAATCCCAAAGAGAAGTTAACAATATTCTCCTCCCACCACCCAAAAACGTCTTTGATCCTGAAGGTTCTTTAGCTCTTGGGAGCATCATATTGGGGTTTGTAGATAAAGACAGTCAGTCTCTTGGAGAGGAGCAAAGTATCTGTTTCCTGTGCTAACTCTGAAGTCATATGTACTTTGGGACTCTTGTCTGTGCTTTATTTGTCTCTTTTTCTCTGTATCTCTCTCTCTCTCTCTCTGACCCTTTTAGTTATCAAGAAATTTTCTAAATCCAAGTAACCCAAAGTCACACTTTAATGACTGCCATGGACAATCGGGCTTCACATTTTCCATCTTCACCTGCTGGTGTCTCTCCACAGGCCTTCCTACAGCCTGAATCCTATGAGGGTGGTGCAGGCACGATTCCTGATGGCTCCTCTGGGTTATCTTTAACCCTCTGCAAGTGGAATGGCCTGCACAGCTCCCACCTGGACCTGCCTGCTAGGCTTGGGGTTTCGTGGAACTATAGCCACGTGGCCAGCTCATTTAGCCAGGGGAGATCCCACAGCTCACCTGCATCTGGAAAAACTTGGTGATGGTGATGGTAAAAAAAAATATTAAAAAAATAGGAGAAAGAAAACAGAGAAGTTCAACTGAAAATTTGATTTAAAAACCTCCTGCATTTTGGGGTACGGGAGATAGCATGGAGGTAAGGCATTTGCCTTTCATGCAAAAGGTCATTGGTTCAAATCCTGGTGCCCCATATGGTCCCCCGTGCCTGCCAGGAGCAAATTCTGAGCATGGAGCCAGGAGTAAACCCTGAGCACTGCCGGGTGTGACCCAAAAACAAAACAAAAAAATCTCCTGCATTTTAACTGTTTCAGGTTATCTCAATCCTAGTTGCATCACTCATTGTCTTGCTGGTTTAAATGTGCTTTATAGTTTTCCATAATTAATGTTTTCAATTGCATAATGTTTTACTGCGTATTTTAAGGTAGTAGCTTGTTTTTACAATGTATTTTCTATATAAATGTTCTTGTCATTTTGCTTAGGGAAAGTTTAATGAATAGGAACAAGGAAGTTCCAAGGTAAAAGTGCCTGGTAAATGGCACTAAGAAAATGTAAGCTACAGGTGTATTTTGCAGAAAAATTATGTTTATGAAAAAAGCTGATGTTTTAATTTTACACTTTGGACTTTATGCTATTAGGTTTCCTGCCTTTGGTTGGTAGAAGTTAGGAAAACAAAAGCTTACCCTTCCTCATTTATTATTCAATCCCCCATCTTCCTTTGTAATCAGCCCATTTCTGGGAGGGGTCTTTGGAAGGTAACAGAAGGGTTGCCTCAGTGGTGTAAGGAGAGTCGAAAGAAGATTCAGGGAAATTCAGCATGAAGCCTCAGCAGAAGTAGGCAGCATGAAGAGATGGCAGATTCAGGATTAAATTCAGGTGAGCTTAAGGGGCTGCTTAAAAGGGTAACATAGAAGTCACACATGTGGCCTATTATTAATAAAGCTTCGTGTCTACTGAACGTGATTGGCTGTGAGTCTTTTCCTCACCACTACCCTAAACCTGCAGACCCGCCAGCTGGAAGGGGTTGCAGGTGCCCTGGCCGGGCTGGCAGAGAAAGGCCTCACACTCCCTCACCATCATCCACAGCCATCCAGGACTTTATAATTAATATGTAATTCTACAATCTTTCACCCTCTGTGCCCCATTCCTGCTTTTGGGCCCTCTTGCTCCTGTTGAACTCGGAAACCAGGCCAGTTCCATGTGACCACTGCCTTCGTCTGGAATAGTGTCTGTTTCTGTGTCTGTCGCATCCCCTCCTAGCCTGTTTGAGTTTTTCTCTTGACACTGGATCCCAGCCATCTGGGACCAAGATATTTTTCCATGTTTCCTTCTCTACCCCAGGACTGAAAATATGCCTCCCCCTCTTTGGTGCAACATGGCGATAAAACTCCCCAGCCACCTCCTGATAATGCCCTGGGGATTAAGTGGAGGGAAGAGGGTCTGTTAGGATGGAGAACACAGACTTGGAAGCGAAGCAGATTGCCCTGGAAGCTGTGATCTTGACTCAGAGACTCAGTCCGTCTCATCTGTAAAATGCAGATAACAGTATCTCTTCTGGGGGGTGGGAGTCGAGCTACTGCTTGGCATGGCTGTGGGCCCCAGAAGGCCCGGAGAAGAACGCTTGGCTGCCACCATTCCTCCAGGTGCGGCTGGGCGCGTGCGTGGGACTCTCCTCCAGAGCTGGTTTTCGTGTCTAATTTGCCTAGTAATCAATCAAAAATCTAAAGGGACTGTGGAGTAAAATGTTAAATAAATCCCGAGGAATAACGATGAAACATTCATAATATATGCTCTGCACTAGAACATCTTTATCATTCTCTCAGGGATTCATCTTTTTTAGTGTGATAGGTGAAGAAATTCTATGGGAGGGTGGAGGGGTGTCATAGATATGAAGGCCCCTCAGCGGTGACTTTTAAAGAGGGCCATGAGGCACCACAGATCATGTGAGTGAGAGTCCTGGGGTGACTGAGTGGGGACACTGCCTCCGGGTGCATATTCATTTTAATCCCCTGACTTGCCATGCTGTTTGTTACCTTCCTGGGTCTACTCAACTCAGTCTCTGCAGAGTTGGAGAGGTAGAAAGTTGCTAAAACACAGAGGGTTCACTTTCCCCACCCACCCCAAAATCTTGAACTGCCCCCAATCCACTGCCTTGACAAATGGAAATTCAGCCTGGCACACCATGGCATGATGCCATGTGTCCTGCAATTAATTAACCCTGATGCCATTCATGTCTACTGATCCCTTTTGCCTGAAATAAGAGGCAGATGGAACAGAGTTGCCCCCTTGATGAGCACCTCCTAGTTCTGTGGCTCATCATGGGCATGGAATGATGTGATGTCCTTCAGTTTTGAGACACAAATAAAGGCTAAATTCAAGCTGCCCTAAGTTGGAAGGAGATAATGTTGGAAATGTCAGAGCTAGGACCTGCTCTCTATCAGAGCTGAGGACACTGTAATGCATGAGTATTTCTGTTCTCTGGTTCCTGGACTTGCTCTTTCTTCTTGTATCAGTTACCTTGCATTCTAGCAGAGGCAAGAAAAAAATGCCAGACTTGCCACTTTAATACTAGAACTCACAGGGAATATCATGGAAATAGCCCAAACTACTCGCTGGATTTTTCTTTTACTTGTTGCTGTGTTGACAGAGATTGGACCTTGAGACTACCCCTAAGCTATCACTGTAGTTTAAACTATAGAAAATGTCCATGGGAGGCCTGGGCCAATGACCAATTAGTGAAGCCAGGAGGTTGAATTGTCCACATTGAAATCACATACTCCAGAAGGATGTTCCCCAAGGGTTTAGGACAGGTCCCTAAATAAAGGTCAAGAAACAAAATAGCAAACCAAAGAGACACGGAGCTAAGTTGGCAAGGACACCTGAGAGGACACATGACTTTCTTGTGCATCATCAGGGCATATTCTAGAAGCTGTGTTTTCATGTATCCTGGGATCTCAGTTATTCTGGGTCTGGATGGAAATGGAAATAGTTTATTTTCTGGAGACTCTGAAACACATGACTTTTCTGTGAAGACAGTAGCTTCTTTGGTGTTAGGTCACACCCTACCTTTATCTAAAACAAAGGCGTTCCCCATTTTCCTCTTTTCTTTTCACCTATCCTTTTTTTTTCTTTTTTTCTTTCTTTTTTTTTTTTTTGTGCCACACCTGGTGACGCTCAGGGGTTACTCCTGGATATGGTCTCAGAAATCACTCCTGGCTTGGGGGACCATATGGGACACTGGGGGATCGAACCACGGTCTGTCCTAGGTTAGCAGGTGCAAGGCAAACTTCCTACAGCCTGCGCCACCACTCCAGCCCCTAACCTATTCCTTTTTTATGTAAAAGTCCACCTGCACCTCACTCAATCCTTCCCCTCCTGATTGGGAAACAAACTAGGGAACCTTATTTGTTTCTTTCAAAATCTATACGGCTTCAGGTCTGAGCCTAGCTAGTGGAAACCCTGCCATAGATCATCGGTGGGCTGAGAGTCAGGGAGTCTAGGAAAACATTAAGGCTGCTAGAACGTGACTCTGAAAGAGAAGGGGGGGGGGATTTCCTAATGATAAGGGAAAAGAGGTAGTTGCATTTGAGAGAGAAATGTGTGAGATACAGTCAAAATCTTAAGATCTCTGGTTCTATGTCCAGCTTTGACAATGGTAGGTCCCACCCCCAAAATCTCCTTGTTTTTTTTTTTTTTTTTTTTTTTGGGTCACACCCGGCAGTGCTCAGGGGTTACTCCTGGGCCATGCTCAGAAATTGCTCCTGGCAGGCACGGGGGACCATATGGGGCACCGGGATTCGAACCGATGACCTTTTGCATGAAAGGCAAACGCCTTACCTCCATGCTATCTCCCGGGCCCCCAAAATCTCCTTGTTTATTTATTTATTTAGTTTTGGGGCCATATCCAGGGATGCCCAGGGCTTACTTCTGCCTCTACACTCTTGGCAGTGCTCGAGGGACTGTGTGAGATACCAGAGACTGAAGTTAAGTCAGCTGCTTACAAAGCAAGTACTCTCTATCTGTTGTATGATTTCTCTAGCCCCCTTGGCATTTTCTTGTTTAAACCACGAACGAGGGCTATGACTTATTTAAGAACCCAGTGGATTAATCAAAAGGTGATTTGGGGAGTGTTCTCAGGCACAGAACAGGGCCAGAACACTTGAGGGGTCTTCAAGGTTCTAGACTATTTTCAATAAAGATATACACAATATCCAGACAACCTACCATCTGTGCATGCAAGACTCCAAATTTTAGAGTGAAATCAATAACCTCTGGAACTGGGAGTGAGGGAGGATAAGCACCAGGCATGGCCTTACAAAGGAATTGCCTTTCCAGCTTGACTGAAGGACCCCACCCCTCTGGCAAGCTTGAAGAAAGGTTCAAATGAGAGACAAATTGGAAAAAGCAAACTAAATAACCGTGTGTGTGTGTGTGTGTGTGTGTGTGTGTGTGTGTGTGTGTGTGTGTGTGTGTGTGCGCGAGTTCTGGTAAGGAAGGAGTTGTGGGGGTGCTTGCTTCCCCATCAAATAAGAGACCACCGGATTTGGGAGTAGCATATGGAAAAAATCATCTTTGGATGAAATTTCAGTGCAGGCAGTCTGAAAACCCACTCATGAAACTGTGTTTTCAGCTAGCAGAGCCTCTTGGTGTCGTTGCAAAATTGCAGCTGACACTTTAATATTTAAACAGAACAGGAGCGATATGGGTTATTTATTTTCTTTTACTTTAATTTTACTTCTGTACCAGCTCCCAACTTCTTCTCCTCTTCTTCTTCTTTTTTTTTTTAACTTTAAAACAACAAAGCCCACATTTGAACAGGGCTTTCTGTTAAATTCCTCGGGTGCTGAATGGTAGCCTGACAGGAATAAAGCACCAAAGCCTTTTTCAATGCTCCAGTCCTATCATCCATTCCCAGATTGCTAGGAAATTACACTGGAAATATTTTTTTGCTCTGGGCAAAACTAGTCATATAGAATTTGACTATGATCTATATATTTATGGAGGAAAATTAATCTTCAATGCTTCCAACTTTTTATGCCTCATAATTTTATCAAGAATGTCCAAATGCATCATAATGGAGCTGCCAGAGACATGAAAAATGTTCCACTTTCTTCCTAAGCTTTTTTAACACACACATACACACGCAGCCACACTCACACTTTCAAGAAGGCTTTCGAAGGCATTGTGGGGTGATGCTGTTTTATGGGTCACTCAACTCGCTGTAGCTGAATCGAATAAAAAATCTAAAATGCGGGGAAAAGTACGTGCGAGCCTGTTGCAGAAGATCCTGGAGAGGTCTGTCTACCAAGGGACTCAGTGGGTCTAAATGATTGTAAAAAATGTCCGATTTATCTCAGCCGAGACATGTTTAGAAGCCACAAGAACAGGAGGTAAACATGCTTCACAGTGGCAAGAGAAGGGATTCCAAATAAAGCACAGGGAAAGAAAAATGCATTGATTGGTTGAAATCAGTAAGAAGTCCTAGAATCTTATTGGCTCTGGGACCAAGACCATGAGCATCCTTTTAGCTCATGTGTCCCAATGGTGCAGAGGGGATGATACATACCAGCCTTTCAGTCTCTAATCAGAGATTAACCAACCCAGCCAGCCCAATGAGAGGGACTTTCCATTAGGAAACACTCCTATTGGCTCAACTCAGATCATCTTGTTCATCTCCAAGCCAACGGCTACCAGCTCTTTGTTGTAGCTCATAGATTCTGAGCAGTTGGGCTGGTAGGACCAGCTATATCAATTCTGCAATTTCACAAAGTTTCCTTTGTGAAAGAACCTGCTTCCCGATTTGGAAGGTGTTTATCTGCACAGGTAAAATCGGAAATAACCATTCCTAGTGGTGTTGAGTGTATGGGCAATTAGCCACACAACTTCCTAAATTTTTTGGTTAGTTTCCTGTCCCAAACTCCCATGATAATCATTCTTTGGATGAATTTCACCTGCCTCTGATTTAAATCTGTCTGTTTCTTCCTGTAGAATTCAGTGGTCCTCAAACTACGGCCCACGGGTCACATATTGTACTTGTTCCTGTTTTGTTTCTTCACATCAAAATAAGATGTATGCAGTGTGCATAGGAATTTGTTCATAATTTTTGTTTTTACTATAGTCTGGCCCTCCAATGGTCTGAGGGACAGTGAACTGGGCCCCTGTTTAAAAAGTTTGAGGACCCCTGGCTGTAGATCAGTGCTTTTGTTCTTTTCAATTAGACAAAGATATGCCAGTTCTTTCTCTACCCATCAAATCTACCTAACAATGCTTTTTCTTTCCTCTCAGTTCTTCTCCTTTCATTCTAACCTGCAATTCACTGCTCAGATTACACATTGGAAACAAACAAAAATTGCTTCTGAATTGGAAAGACTCAAGATAAGTCAGTATCTAAACTCATCCCCAGAACCTATTAGCATCTTTTTTTCCCCAAAGATCACCAGCTGCTGGACTCTTTAATGCTGTAGATTGGAATACATTAGATTGTACCCCACAAGTCCCCTCTAGAGGGTATGCATTCTTGGACACAGACCATATATCCCCTGAGCAAATATTTTGTGAGTCTCAGGCATTGTGTGAAGAAACAGTGGGAGAGAAACCTGGTTCGGTTCTGTTCTGGTAATGAGAGTCTCATAGGAAAGAAAAATAGTTCCAGGGGCCCGGGAGATAGCATGGAGGTAAGGCGTTTGCCTTTCATGCAAAAGGTCATCGGTTCGAATCCCGGTGCCCCATATGGTCCCCCGTGCCTGCCAGGAGCAATTTCTGAGCATGGCCCAGGAGTAACCCCTGAGCACTGCCGGGTGAGACCCAAAAAACCAAACAAAAAAAAAAGAAAAAGAAAAATAGTTCCAGGCACTCAGGAAATCGTGATATATACATGTCATTTTAATGTTGGGCTGGGTGATTCTAGGCATTCCTAGAGATGCCATGATATAGAGACATAGACAGAGTTCAGAGAAATGTTATTGAGCAGTCTTGTATGGGATCCTAGGTCTAAATTGGGGATGAACCAGAAGCAAAGAGTGTGACAATAATTTATTGAACCCCAATTTTAGTTTTAAGCATTATTTCCAAAGTTGTATCCACATTGTCAAATATTTACTGGAAAACCTTTAATCTAACCAGTGAAGAATCCAATTATATAGCCAAAATAAACAAAAAGAGATTATATTTCCAAGTTTCATAAGAAGCTTTTTTTCAAATAGGGGGTGCTCCTCAGGCGACCTAAAGGCCTCATCAACTAACTGGGGTGGTGGTTCAAAGCATTGGTCTGAGGTTGGGTTATGGCTTGGGCCCTGATATGCCCAGGCTACTCCAGCAGTGCTGAGTGACTTCAGAGCTCCACAATGGTGCTAGAATCAAACCATGTTTGGATGCAGTCTGAGCAATATTCCTTGACTGCTAATCTAGTCCCAGGCTTCCATAAGTGTTTTGTATTTTTCAAAAGGGAACTGTGGAATATGGAGTAATATTTAGTGGCCAGTGACTGGATCATGTCACAAAGATAAAACATTCTCAATATGTTTGGTGTTTTTAGATGACTTTGCATTTTCTTCAGAAGAATGTTGGTGTTTACTGGCAAGTTAGCCACGTCTGTGTGTTTATGATGAAAGAAGCTGCTTGAAGCTGGGGTTCATGATTGTAGACAGGAGGAGACATCTGCTATTTCTTTGGCAAGCCATCCTCTCATTTATGAGTTTCTTCCCACCCTCTTTGATAATGAGACACTGATCACCCAAAATATCTACTTTAAATGTTGATAATGTGAACCAACCAGCGTTTTTTTGAGAGGGATTTTCAGGAAAGTCGGAAGAAAGGCCTTTCTTTGGTTCCCTGAAACCAGATGCTTCCAGTACCATGAAAGCCCACATGCTAGAGATATTTCTCCCCTGAAGTAGAGACTGGGGCTCTCTTGAGTAAAATTGGAAGCTTGAAGAGTCAAGGAACAACCAAGACTAAACTGAATCTATATATACAGTTGGGCTTAAGACTTCTCAGTCCTGGAGTTTTCTGAGTTTAGGAGTTAGTGACACTTCACCCTCTACCATCTTTAGCTAGATTGAGTTGGTTTCTATCACCTGTAGTTGCAAATGGTTTTATTATTGCTATAATCTCCACTCATCTGAGCATTTGCAGATTTCTGTTAATGGTCAGGGAGTCAATTATTACACAGGGAACTCATTATTACATAGAAAGTCAATTATTACACTCGAGTCTAATATTATCATCAATGGTTGCAGTGAAAGATAGCCACTACTATTATCCAAGTCAATTATTGCACTAAAGGCAATTATTGCATCAAATTAATTTTTACAGAAAGCCACCTATTATACAGAACCAGTGTTTATACTTCAAGTGACCCTTTTCTCTGTGCCTTGGTTTCTTTTTTCTCAACTAGGGATCTTATCAGGCCCTACCTGTTGCTCACAAAAATTCACACATTTCCCCCCGCCCCACTTGATAGAAAATACTGATTGTATTGGTTTCTAAGGACTGTCAATGCAAATATTTATAGACTTCAAAGCTGAAAACAATGGAAAGTTACTGGTGTACATATATCTATAGAGGCCAGGAGTTGGAAATCATGGTTGTGATTGTGCTAAGAAGATCTGGGAAGTGTTGAATCTTTCATCTTTTTTCATTTGTTCATCCATCACTCCCATCTCTGCTCTTTCTGCATCACCATCTCTGTGTCTTGGATTTGAATTTATTGGGCAGTTTTTCCAGCAAGTTTGGATGTTTAACCTCTGGTCTCTTTGTTGTCTCAAATTTTTCTCTTAAAGAGGCATGTGATTGGAATCAGTCCTAGAAATTCTTAAGGAGATCAGCAAGGATTCTTAAACTATTGTCAAATTCAGGGGGATAATGGGGATTAAAATGGAGTACATTATGGGAGGAGTCATTGTTCACGCCTAGAAGTGCCCAGAGCTTACTCCCCGCTCTGTGCTGAGTACATACCAACATCCTGAGGTATGTAGGGTTTGGGAGACCATATGTGGTGTAGAGAATTAAACCAGGGTCAGTCACATGCAAGGTAAATGCATTCACTCCTGTACTATCTCTATGACCCCAAGAACATATCTTTCTGATGTTACCTTTTTAACCTATATGTTAAATGACTTTAAATTTTGGGAGTTTAACTTCACCTATGCATAAACAAAAACAGCTTTTATAAATATGATAGGTGTATATTTGCATCTATGACTATCCATCCACCCATCCATCCACCCATCCATTCGCCCACCCATCCACCCTGCCCTTTCTTCTTCTATAACTAATTCCCATTTCAAAAAACCTCCAGGGAGCCTTGTATCTGCTTGTGGCAGGGTATGTAAATCTGCAGCAATTATTACCTTGATGAAAAGAGTACATGATAAGTCTTAATACAATTGCAAGCTCTGAAACCAAGGACTCATTTTAGCAGTCGATGACATTAACCTGTGTTCCCAGGAGTGCATTAGGATTTTCAAAATACAGCACTTTCTCCTTGTACTGCACGCATACAAATGGGACTCAATTTATTGCAAATGGTATTCCTGAGCACAACGCCAGTGACATAATTAAGAAATGTATTCAGCCTATTACTAATTTAACACTGTTCGGGGTTCTTATCAAAAAGGCTTGTGTTGCCCCACAGTGCCGCCATCAAATTTATGCATTGTAAATACAAATATATTTTATTCATCGTGGATTCTTGCAACTTCAATTATGCAATAAGTATTTATTTGGAATTCATCCCCCCCCATTTGATAACCATCATTAATTCATGTGAAACTGATTAAGCCTCTTGTAAAGCTCTAGCAAACACCTTAGAAGACAAACTCAATTTGTAAGGATGTAGCTGCTGTCATGGACCTTTCCAATGAAGAAAAACAGCCTCTGAAACACATAACTTCAAAACTGATACTTAGCAAAATGGGGAAGAAGAAGAAGAAAATAGCAGATTCAGTGGCACCACTTTGTGTTGGCTTTTATCTTTGCCCTCTCCCTAGGCATTCCAACTTCCAGTCCAGGGTTTCTGAATTGTGCATGCACCATCTAATATCCCCTCTCCAGTAGGTTCTTGACTGTTTCCCTGAACCATCAATCTTATGACATGCTCAATCCTAGGTATCATCTGGCGCCTCCATCTCTCACTTGAAACACAGATGCCAGTTTCCTTGACTCAGTTGCCTGCATGTGATTTCAGTTTGCTCACTTCTCACTGTGGACTGAGTCTTCTGGGGTGGTTTGGGGCATTCCCAATGTTAACAGCCAAAAGTGTCCTGTCCTAAGATACTCTGAGTTCCAGGGAACTCAGGAACCAGATTCCAGAAATATAAGTTCCCGTATTCCATTGACAACTCCTTCAATCCCTACCAAATAGAAACAGTGGTCACACTCCCCATGTCACCATTTTCATATCTGCCATCTCATCTTGCCTCTTTCTCAACCATGCTTTATACTGCTCCCTACCTTGCAGTCAAGTTCTATGACCCCCAGGTCTACAGCCTCCAGGGATTTCATCCTACCTAGATCCAAATGTTTATGGGGCCCAACATGCTCTGTAGTATTCATTTCCTACTGTGACTCAAATAAATTGCTATATTCTTTGTGGTTTTAAATAATGTAGGCATGCTCCAACCAGGACCAGACAACCACATCTGAAGCCATTGTAACTGGGTGGATGGGCATTAATGAGATATTCTTCAGAGGATTGCTTCTTCTTCATCATACCTCTCTCTAGCTCAAATCACCCCATTGAGGCCTCTGCTTTAGGATCCCGCCCTATCCCTGCCAACCCAGCATCCTCTGTTCATTGCTATTAATAGTCAGGGTGCTTTTAGTGCAAATAGAGACAAATACATTCCAGTCTTCTTCCAAGGCAAAGATGCATTCTTTCCTACAAAGGAAATAAATGATTATTGTTGGTAATTTCCACCACTCAGGTGTGCCCTTAAATACCCATATCACTTTGTTCTTCTACTTATTGACCTAAATGACTTATTTTTCAGTCATTGTATGCAGAGGAGACCACTCCCAGGAGGAGAAAATAGCATTGCTCCTCCATGCATTTTATTTTAATAGCAAAGCAACAGGACCAATCAGTCCTGACTTGACATTGCCCATTCACCAGAACTGGTTCATTGCCCCCTCTAAACTTGCTCCAGCTATGGAAAATGGGATTAGCATAATTGGCTACAGTGCTTCCCACTTATCTGCAGGGGATGCATTC
Organism: Crocidura indochinensis; assembly: GCA_004027635.1. Taxonomy (NCBI): domain Eukaryota; kingdom Metazoa; phylum Chordata; class Mammalia; order Eulipotyphla; family Soricidae; genus Crocidura; species Crocidura indochinensis. The sequence goes on from PVKC010019835.1 coordinate 16,729, forward strand.
CCAGACTCACAGTGGATGTCTGAACCTGTAGACAGTCACAAACCCTATAAATACTATGTTTGGGGCTATCAATGCATGCCTGTGATAAGGTTTAATTTTTAAGTGAGGCACAGTGGGAAATGAACAATCATAAGGAATAACAAATTAGAGTGATTCTAATTCTACACTCTAACAACAGTCTACTGTGATACTGTGACTATAATCAACTATCCCCACTTCTATGACAGAGAGTTCACTTAAGGTATAGGTAACATTGATCATATTGGTCATTGTGTTGAACAAATTATTTTCAAACTTTGTTCACCAGTTACTGAGCAGAGGTCGAAGTTGTATCATGCAGAGTATGGAGAGCAAAGCATAATCAGAGTCTGAAAATAGAGGTAAGAGAGGCAATTTGCTTGCCTTTACCGAGCCTCCATTTTATTTCCTTCATTTCATGCCACTGATTTCTTGAAATGAATTTATTGTGTTTATGACCTATATTTTCCTAAGAAAATAGAGATTGAAAAAGAGACTTGTCTGAGTCATAACTGCAGCAGCATCCCCCCTAAGACAGAGTCTAGCACATAACCCATGAAATAAATCTTAGTGGTTCAAAGAATCTTGTTTGCTGAATGGCTTTGATCCCAAGTGACTCATAGTTTTCTTTGTGTATATCCAACAATGCCTCTGAATAGACAGGGTCCGTGCTCAGCTGGGCTAATGAGTAGGAAGAGAGCTGTATGCAAGATAAATATATCCTCAGGTGTGCGCTGTGTAGAGGGGATAAAGCAAATAGAATATTGTAATAGGTTTTGACTCCTTTTTACCTCTCTGTATTAATGCCCACCCAATTCCATACTAGAACAATGGTTTCCTTAAGTATAAACCCTCAAACCTCAGTATGCATTAAAATTGCTCCAGTTACTTATTTTTTAAAAAAATAAGATGCCCATCTATATATCCATGCTCAATATATTTTGAAGTTCTGGTTCATGAAGTCTAGGTGGGTTTTGGGAATGTTTGTTTTGGAAGTTAAACAGGTACTCTCTTGAAATCTTCAGAATAGTTACAGTCTTGTAGCCGACCCTCCACTCATCCTTGAAATAACAAGGTGCAATTTCTTCCTCTAAACTTAATGGAATCTTGGGGGTTGGGAAGACAGAAAGAACATGCGAAAAGCCTCTCCCACTTCTGAAAGACTTTTCGAGTAGGGCTGCCAGATACAATGGAGTTTGAATTTTATATAAATGGATTACATTTTTAGCAGGAAATGGTCTCATGCAATGCTGAGCACAATCTTATTCAAAAAAGATTGTTTACCTGCTACTCAGATTGAACTGTATCTCCTGCATTTTTACCTGCAGTGGCTTCCATCTCCGTATCTTCTAGACAAACAGAATCCTTTGAGAATCACTTGGAGGTTGGCACCTGCACTTCATACATGTTGACTATTTGTGTCAGAACATTTTTTTTGTTTTTGTTTTTGGACCACATCCATTGATGCTTAGGGGTTACTCCTAGCTATATACTCAGAAATCATTCCTGGCTTGGGGTGGGGGACCATATGGGATGCCCAGGGATCGAAGGGGGTCTGTCGTAGGTTACCGCTTGCAAGGTAGAAGCCTTACCTCTAGTGCCACCACTCAAGCCCCAGAACATTTTTTAAAAATCATTGGGACCACAATTCTGTTAAAACTAGACTTCTTATCTCAGGGATCCTCCAAGTTCACAATATTCTGATAATCTCATTCACAGCTGGCCATTAAAGAAGGATATGTGTGAAAATTGAAGCAATAAGAACTCTGATGGGTGAAGTTACACCATGGTCATAGCCCTTGAGTAAGAGGAGCATCTACTTAAACTAGAAGCCCATAGAATATTTTTATACCAAAGCAACCAAGAAACTGAAAACTGGTCGATGAGCAAGAATCAGAGTAGTCAATTGAACTGAATTCTTGTAATATCTAATCCCTCTGGGGACCTAGCTCACGTATGTTAGGGTTTGGAGTCAAAGGATGAGACCATACAGTTGGAGTAAAGCTGAACAAAACTTTAATCCATCTACCAAGAGCCCCAAAATGACTGGTCAGGGTGTTGTCTCTAGAAGGTGACAAACCCTGCCCAAAGGTCATAAATGGGATTATGTAGGGAGGGGATATATGAAGGTTCTAGTTTTTTTTTTTTT
>PVKC010019836.1:0-18898 GCA_004027635.1 Crocidura indochinensis
GTTTATCCTTATACCTCCATCAACAGTTTATATAGGTTAAGAAAAACTGAATCCCTATTGCTATGATCATACGATTTTTATTTTTCCTTTAATTCACAGTGTATAAGAGGGTGGGAAGAGAGAGAAGAAAACTGTGCCAGAGGCAGGCAGGAGGTGGTGGTGGTGGTGAAAAGGAAATGGGTGTGGTAAGTTGGTGTGGCAAATGTGCCCTATAAAGAGTGTAGACCATTGTATACTAAAAGTCAATCATTAACAACTTTGAACTGTGTATCTTATAGTGATTCAATTAAAGAATTTATTTTTTAAGCACCCTGGATTTTTCTCTGCTAGTCAGCACTATCTGAAATTCTCCTCCTATTCCTCCAGAACAAGAAAGTCCACTCAGAAGAAAATTGAAGAGGAGAAAAGGGAAAGCTCTGAGGATGGGCACCCAGGTCCCATCCATACCATTTGGATCCCACATAAGGAGGTTGAGGAGGGGTCTAACTACCTGGAGGAGGATCCCACAATTCCTCCTTCACCCCATCCACATCCTCTCACCACTGGTGGTGGTGGTGGTGGTGGGAACCTGGATCCCTGTCCTCTTTTAAATAAAAAAATGCAGCACATAGTTGGCATAGTTGACCCTAATATATCTGTTTTCAGATAACTTAGAGCAAAGTTATTAAAATAATAGAAAAGGAAGAAAGAAAATTTTAAAGGAAAAAAGTACAGTGATAAGAAAATTTGTGGAAATTATTGTATTGAGGTCATTATTGTATGAGGTCATTAAGACAGTAGCAGAAGGTTTAGTAAGCTCTTGTAAGCTCTCCGTTCTGTTATTTCATTTAGTTCTGAACATTAAGTGACTTCAGCTACACATTGGCATCTAAATCGATGTGTTCCTATGGGGATGACAGCATCAAACAAATGAAGTTGTTCAAGAATTCAAAGAACTATATTACACTACAGCTTTTGTGAAGTGTCTTTTCAGCTGCCAGGCTTCCTGGAAGGAGGAGGATGAGTCGGGGAGAGTGTCTGCAACCCTGGTGAAATCAGCCTAAATACTGGTGTACCTGATGGTCAAAGGAGTGATGAGGCAGGGCCACAGCAAGTGGTGATTATGGGGGAATGGATGCAGCAGTTGTGGCTTCATGGGAACTGGGGCTTGGCCTGTGTATCCATTTTTCAAGGCTTGATTGACAACTGTTTGAAGAATCAATCTGTCTTTTGTTTTCTTGGGGCTAGAGGAGGAGAAGGTGATGCAGTGTATCCCTCCTCCCATCTGCTCTTCATGGTGTTGGTGAGACCTACTTGGGTACCTGACTTTAGAACTCACCTCTCCTCTTCAGTTTTCTTCCTATTGGACTTGGTTCATTTCCTGCAGGAGGAGAAAGAGCCTACACCACCATCTCATCCTCCTCCAAGGCTAACCAAGAAAGTTCATTCGGAAGAAAACTAAAGCGAAGAGAACAGATAGCTCAGAGGTCAAGCACCCAGGTCTTACCCACACCTTCTCCTCCTCTCCCTCCTCCAAGTTGTATGGGCTTCTCCTCCTCCAAAACTAATAAAGTCAATTCAGAATTAAACTATAGAGGAGAGAAGAGAGAGCCGAGAACAGGCATTCAGGTCCCATCCACATTATCTGGGGCCCCAAACCCTGAGTGACCTCAGCCCAGCTGGGAGAAGATGTAGACAGCTGTGACCCCAAATCAAAACTGAAGAGCAAAAACAAAACGAAAATTATAGAAAATATTCTTTAATTCCAAAACCCCAATCAAAACAAGTGGACTTAACGGCATGGAATTCATTACTGGCAACATTTAAAAATTTTAATCACTGCATGACAAAGTCAACATGTATCGTTTTTTGATTCAGAAAATTCACCAAAAAAACATTCAAATATGAGGCAACAGAAAGCTGCTCTGTCCGTCCGTTATCCTCAATCCTGTTCACTTCCATCCCTGGGCCTGTGATATGGTTTGGAAACCATTTGGAGCTTCTCACTCACCACCTCTGAGCACTCTGCAAGCATTCCTGCCACAGTAGGTGGAGGGTGGCATATGGAACTGATTCCCAAAGTTCAACATGAAATACCTGATTAAAGCCAATGAGTGCTGGGGTGGGTTCTTGTTGACAGTCACAGTCCCATTCAAAGTCATCTGCTTCCATGTTCCAAAGATTCTGTTAGACTAAAAGTTCATGCATCGTCTACAATGTGACGGAAGGAAACCTCTCATCCTTTTCATGATTGCAAAGGAGCAGTTATTCTTGGCAGGAGCCTCATAGTCTGTCCTATCTCTCAGACTGTTTGGCTGTTTTGTTTTTTGGGATTTTTTTTTTTTTTAGCTCTTTGGGTCATACACACCCTGTGACACTCAGGGGTTACTCCTGGCTATGTGCTCAGAAATCACTCCTGGCTTGGGGAACTATATGGGACACTGGGAAATCGAACTTAGGTCCGTCCTGGGTCAGCCACATGCAAAGCAAACTCCCTGCCGCTGCACTATTGCTCTGGCCCATATTCAGCTGTTTTTTTTATCTCTTGCTGTGGCTCAGCCCCACCTTCCCATCACCTCTTCTGACTGGGCACTGGTTTGGTGGGATTTAAAAACGGCCAAATTAACTAAGTTATCTGGCACTTCTTTCCTTCATTTCAACCATAATACTTTCAACAACAATAACAACAACAACAACAAACCAGTTTCCACTTTTTTTCTTTAAATTTAAACAATCATAGTCATACAGTAGAATCTAGAAAACATTTTGTTGGAGTGTAGATATAAAAAGACAACCAACAGAGAATGTCACAAACTCATGGATTAAAGACAAAGATCAGAAAGGAAATAAGGGCCTGTCATCTTTCATATAAGAGGATATGTGACAAGTCTAGTTCATCCAACATTTGAGAGCTACCAGAGGATTTTTTGTGACTATGGTCTCTGAGCAGTATCGTAAACTAACTGATCTTTACAGTCTCAGTTTTGAGGAATGACAAATGTATCTGGAAATAAGTGTTCAGCATCAATGTGAATATAAAAGTTTTAGAATAACTTCTCCAGAAAATCAATCTAGAATAATTCTTAAATGGCAGTGCATTTGAAAAATGGCATTAACTGGTTATGTTGGCATTTCCAAAGGAAAAAAATAGAACTTAAAAAGCAAGGTAGTTGGGTTTTCAAAAAAAGTATCCATTCAAAAATTTACTGCACAAAAATATGTACTTCTTAAGGTTTTCTAATAAATTAACTTCATAGCATCTTAATGCATATATATAATCCCTGATAATCTATAAAAGAGGGCCTTATAATAGTAAAATAAATGAACTTCAAAAGTACCCCCTTCATAAAATGTATTTAACATTAATTATTCTCAAATTTAAGGAATGTAAGAATATGTACAACTCTTAGGTATTAGTATAATACCAAAATAGTACAAGTCATATTAACAGGCTGTCATAACTGAATGTCTGCATCAGTTAAAACTGAAGGACAGCTGGAATTCAGATGAATACAGTATAATTAACCAAGGGCGATTCTCCTTCCAAGTAGAAACGACAATCACTGACAGTAGGTTTTCACAGAGGTAGTGTTCAAGTGTCTTAAAAAGGTACGTGTAACTATCTTTACTAGATGCCCAGAAAACAAGCTTGCTGGTTCCTTAGGGCATGGTCAGTTGGCGATTTTCTTAATATGAATCTGAAATACAGAAGAGTAAAAAAGGAACATAAGATCACTTCAATTCCAGAAAGATCTTTAAAACAGGCAAGCGGTGAGTTAGGACAATGTAAGTCTCCTTTTCAGCGAGTCTGCATTTTAGTCTTTACCTCATTAAGAATGGCCCAAACAGCAGAATTGTGAATAACTGAAAGTCGAAAGGCTGCAATGGGGTTTAGGCCGGGATCCACCATTCCTTCTGCCACACCATTTTCGAATCTTCCTGAACAGGGGGGAAAAAACATCAGAGCTCTTTGGTAAGACTGAAACATGGAGCACAAATAACTAGAAATTAAAGCAGGAGCAAAAGAGCAAAATGACCTTGGGTCGTCACTCCCTTCTCTCTGCTCTAATGTCTCCTCTTTCTCAGGACATACAAACAGAAGCTTCAGAAAGAACCCAGAAAACAGGCAGGATAGAACTTTTTTTTTTTTAACGAATTTAAATGAAAATTCACCACAATAGGATTTTTTTTTTGGGGGGGGGCACACCTGTTGACGCTCAGGGGTTACTCCTGGCTATGCGCTCAGAAGTCGCTCCTGGCTTGGAGGACCATATGGGAAAAAATTGGGGGATCGAACTGCGGTCCGTCCTAGGCTAGCACAGGCAAGGCAGGCACCTTACCTCCAGCGCCACCGCCCGGTCCCTACAGAATAGGATTTTAATATAGAGTTTTTAGCAAAACGCGCTTGCCCAGACCATGCCCAAACATATTCTGATACGTGGTCAGCCTGAGGATACATTTATGTCAAAAGAGCAATTGTCAGTGTTTTAATTAGAGCCACAACAACTGGCCTTAAGAGGGGATCGACATATGTTTGATTTTTCCCAGGCAGTGATCCCCTGTCTAGGCATTCAAGATTAAACTATTGGAAATAAGTGTCAGATGGAAGAAGTTGTTCCAGGAGTGCAAGGACTGTGGGCCTGGGAGCTCAGAGGGTAGAGCTGCATTTGCCTGCATGGACCAATGTGATCCCTGAGCTATGGGGAGCAGTTATAACTGCATCTCCCTCCAGGAACCCAGGGGTAGTAAGGAACCCCTGACCACTACTAGCTATGTCCCAAAAGTCTCCAGCCCCTACAAAAAAAATAATAAGGACCATGAAATTCTCTTCAAAGACACTGAAGCTTTCCTGCTGTTTGGGTCGAGGATCAGGCCCCCTCTCGAACACTGTCTCTAGCGTTTCCAGGAGAGCCGGAAGCCATGCAAATTTGCAAAGGTGATTTATTTTCTGGTGCCAGGTTGACACCAGGGCCAGTGCCCAGGGATGAACCCCAGAGCAAAGGCCCCCGAACATTCACTTAAGCAGTGTTTTTATAGAGCACTTTTCTAAAGGGACAGCATATGTCACGGAAGTAGTATTCCGTTTGTTACATATCACTTAGGAATACAGCACAACTCAGTTAAAAGAAAAGAGATGTTTAGCAAACAAAGAAATAATCGTTAAAACACAACAGACCACCACTAAACGCTACACAAAGAAACAATCATTAAAACATAACAGACCACCACTAAAAGCTACACAAAGAAACAATCTTTAAAGCCTAACAGACCATCACTAAAAGTTACACAAAGAGACAATTGCTAAAACTTAACAGACCACCACCAAAAGTTATATTTTGATCCTACAGAAAAATATTAAACTTAAGGTTACATTTCTTTACCTTAAAGGCTGGAGGTGGAGGTGGCCGATTTACTCCTCCTTACTAAAAGTTTTGTAAGCAAAGATAACAGAAAGCAAATTGGGCATATACTGCCTCCTTGAGTAGAGCCAGGTTCTTATCTCTTTAGGCCAATGCTAGCCTGTGGCTCTGAAGGTCACGAAACAGGATGCCTTGTAAGCTTAGGGAAACTTCAAACTCAACTATACGCATTTATAAAAAAGCAAAAACTTCTTGTCCCTATCACTGCTGTCAGGAGTAATATTCTCCCAGTAACAAGATAAAAAAAAAAAAAAAGATTTTACAAATGGCTTCTGGGCTACAACTTTCTGTCCACAGATGGAAATTTTTCCCTATGGTCCCCTGAGCACCACCAGGAGGGAAACCCCAGGGAAGAACCAGTTGTGGCCCCAAATCAAACCAAACCAAGCAGACAGTCACACTGTAGAGATAAAGACAGGCACGCTGCACAGACAGGAATGCTGCTGAGATAGACTGGCATGCTGTGTAGACAGGCACACTGCATAGACAGAAGCACACTACACAGATAGGGACATTACATGGACAGACAGGCACACTGTGTGTTACTGGGATGCAAGAAGTGGGGAAAGTCTGGGCACCTTCCACGGAACTACAGTGTTGGCAAACCTATGACCCAATAAGGAAACTTCCACATTACAGATGCACGGAGAGGCTCGCAGTCTCTGGGAAGCTTTCAGGACTCGAGGCAGAGACTGGGTCACAGAGATACTGGCTCAAAGATGCACCTGTGGCCGCCCCAGACACTGCAGGATCCAGATGAAGATCCACTACCGAGGGTGTCAGAGATGGCAGAGGGAGAAGGGCCCAGTAAGGAAGATGAGGGGGACCCCATAATGGGAAAGAGGACCCAGAAAGGAAGGGAGAGGCCCATAAGAGCAGAGAGAGGGAGAAAGACCCATAGGGCTCTCTGGTGTGAACTCATGAGATCCCGGGAAGGAGATCCCAAAGCCCCTAACCTTCTCCTTTCATGAAAACTAAGTTGGAACAAACGAATGGAAATTGGGTCAACGATGCTCACTGGCATTCTAGAAGATGCTTAACAGATGACAAGCACCAGACAGTACTTAAGAGCACCAAGAAGCAGAGCAGAGGCACCTTCCTGCAGGGGGGCCTTACCTATCCGGAAATAACCATCTTCTAACCGCTTGTCCAGGGTTTCTTTGCTTATTTCCAAACCTTCACTCTAAAATAGAAAAACCGAACCAAACAGAACATGTGATAAATAATTTAACTCCTAGCCAATGCGAGGCTAAACAATCAGTACATCTGAGTATGAAATGGGTCTGTGGGACAGTTCAGAAGAGGCATGAGAGAAGACAGGCTGAAGAGAGGATGAGAACAAGAGAGGATGGCTCTGCTCCGTCAATCTCTGCAGCTTCTCTTGGCTGAGACCTCCTTCCCTGTGGCTGTTCCCAGTAGAGGTCAAAAGCTGTGCTGTGCTAAGGCGGCTAAGAAGGTGGCATCCACTGAGCTCTGAGCCACTGAACTTTGTCTGGGGCCTGAAAGTTTCTGTATTTGATTTGGGGCTAGGGGTGAGAAAGTCAGTGTCCCCTTCCCTGCCAGTGTCAGCCAGCAGAGTGGGCCTGACAATAACCCTGGGGGATCCCAGATCTGCACTGACCAGGATGCAGTACCCTGTGCATACCTGACCTGCACTCCCTACTTGGGCACCATAACCCAGGCCCCTCCAGAGTTAGCATTACACAGATTTTTCCATTCAAATCACTGAACAGTCCATTATTTTCTGTTTAAAATATAAAGAAAAATAAGTATGCGATGATACTTGAAGGAAATCTAAGCATGAGCCTGGAGATCAGTGAGTTTTGGCTCATTATCAAAAGGCACCAAATGGTCATTGAGAGAGTTAAAGAAACAAGACCAACACCAAAGAAAACCCACGATTCCTTTATTTCCCTAACACCTAACTTCTAAGTTCCTTTCTAACAAGAAAAATGGAGACTTCAAATAAAGGGAATGAAAACATACTAGGTGGACCCCGTTTCAAAAAAAATTATTATCACTTTCTAGTACAGGGGTCCTCAAAGTTTTTAAACTTTTTAAACCATTGGAGGGCCAGACTGTAGTAAAAACAAAAATTACAAATTCCTATGCACACTGCATACATCTTATTTTGATATGAAGAAACAAAACGAGAACAAATACAATATGTGACTAGTAAGTAAGGTCCTACTGTACTCAGAATTTTCTTTTGCTTATAAACAAGAATCACTCAGATTAAGTTTAGGAAAATTAAATGAGAAGATAGTCTTACCTTTAAAGGCAAAACTTCCACAGTTGTGTTGAGCAGAATATCTTTTGGGTGCTCTTGGTTGCCACTGTGGAATAAATAACTGAAAATTCAAAGAATAAAAATCTAGGTCAGGCTAAATTTGACGGAAGAGTCATAATGGGTTTCTAAACAAACTGAGCACAAATAACAATAGACCTTGTAGTGACCTTGTGATGACTGTGACATTTAGAATAGTAATTGGACATTGTCAAGCTTAATCCATGAACGGAAAATTGTCACCGTGTGTCAAACTAACCATTTCAATCCAACCCCTGCACTACTCAATAAGCTCTCTCCACCAATGTCTCTTAAATTTTTAAGAGACATTTCAGGATAAACACATGCATGCAAACTGAGATTTTTAAGGAGAGTTCTTCATAGAAAAAGTAAAAACTATACCAAATAGGGCTGGAGCCATAGCACAGTGGGAAAGGTGCTTTCCTTTGCTTGTGGCCAACCTGGGTTCAATCCCCAGCTCCATATGGTTCCCTCAGCACCATCAAGAGTAATTCCTGAGTGCAGAGCCAGGAGTAACCTCTGTGCACCACCAGGTGTGGTCCAAAACAGAAAGTATATTAGACAATGAAGAAGATGGAGAGATAGCACAGTGGTAGGGTCTTTGCCATGCACACGGCAGACCCAGGACAGACCCAAATTCAATTCCCGGCATCCCATATGGTCCCCCAAGCTTGCCATGAGTGATTTCTGAGAGCCAGGAATAACCTCTGTGTGCCATTGGGGGTGGTCCAAAAACAAAACAAAACAAACAAACAAAAGGAAATAAAATACCAACAGAACTTATTATAGAAGTGAATGCTAATACTGTACTTGAAAATAACACTCATTTTATCACTCAGCTTCAAAAATATGGAATTTATAGCTCCATATTTGGGACTATGTCCATGTCACATGTATTTTAATGACAACAGCAACAAAAAAGTAAAAGAAAATCCATCACATGTGATAAGAGGTCTAGAGTTCAAGGTCAAATACCCTAGCCCAGTCACCAACCTTTCCACATTGACAGGTTTATCAAATTTGAATAGGATGTAGTCTCCAGCAGCCGGGGTAAGAGCCCAGAAGAAGTCCTCGCCCATATACGTTTTCTCTAGCGTGTGTCCCTGGTAGACCTTCAGAGAAGTCGACACCTCTGCGGGGGGATTGACATGAATTTTCAGAAGCAAAGGTTTCATATAGTCTTTGTCCTGGAAGAGGAAGGTATTGAGGTTATTAAACATGCAGCTCCAGAAGAGCAATGACTGGTTTCGCCCCAAGGAAAATTAGTGATTTGCCCAGGAGGAAAAGGAAACTAAGAGCACTAACCGTGAGTTTCTGGATTTTCCCTGTGAGTGAAGAATGGAGGCCAACGTGCTGGAAAAGGGAAGGTCTGAAGCGAATTCTCAGGTTTGATTTTTGTCTATTACAGTGTTTCTAAATATTAAAAAAAAAAAATCACTGTTACATCTTAAAGTAAAACCCTATGAAGAGGTTTGGCTCAAATAGGTCATTACTAACGTGATGAAGAAAATCAGGGAATGAGCAGCATGTTTGGCCATGTAAGGCATGGCCTTGCATGCAGAAGAATGGTGGTTCGAATCCCAGCATCCCATATGGTCCCCTGTGCCTGCCAGGAGCAATTTCTGAGCTTAGAGCCAGGAGTAACCCCTGAGCGCTACAGGGTGTGACCCAAAAAACAAAAAAAAAAAAAACAAAAAACAAACAAAAAAAAAAGAATGTGAGGCAGTAATTCAGCCAGGATGTGGAGGCGCTGAATACACACAATTTTGATCCTACTCAGCACTGCGGCCCTGAGTCCAGACCAGAACATTCAAGGGGTTGTGACGCATTGCGGGATTAAACCCAGGGCCATGAGTAGGCAAAGGTATGCTCTCCGTGAGCTCCACCCGTGTGTGTGCCAAAGGGGCATCTAAATAGAAGTATTTAGGAGAGAGTCCTACCTTCTTTTCCTTTACAAACCAGATTCTTGACTTTATTTGGGGGGGAAGGGGGTTAGAAATTCTGTTGAATTCACTTCCTGATTTACAACCAGTAGTTTGAGGCCCTGGATTCAGTGACACTTGCACCAGGTCACCCAAGCCAGCCAGGCTGTGCCAGGAGACACATGGGGACCCCGTGGACAGGAGCTGGGCAGAGCCAGAGTCAAGCATGGATGCACAGGACTGAACTCCTGAATTACCGTCTCTGGGCCCAGACAGAAATGTGTTCATGAAAGAAGGTAAATACTTCAAAAGATTAAGTGTTGGAACTATATGAAGACTATATGAAAGATTAAGTGATAGCACAGTGGAGAGGTGGTTTGCCTTGCATGTGGCCAACCCAAGTTTGATCCCCAGCATCCCATATGGCCCTCTGAGCCTGCCAGGAGTAATTTCTGAACACAGAGCCAGGAATAATCCCTGAGTGCCACCAAAAAAAAAAAAAAAAAAAAAAAAAAAAAAAAAAAAAAAAAAAAAAAAAAAAGACTAAGTATGAATGGCTTTTGTTTTTCCAGATGTCTCCTTCATTTTTCATTTACAAAATGAATATATGAAACCTATGACTCCACATGCGAAAGTAACTTACTGAGTCCTTTTCGGGGTTGCAGACTTTGACCCAGAGAATGTGGTCCAAGAGCCAGTCAATAGGTTTCTCCTTGTAGAACATGAATATGAACTCCACAATGAGACTGAGGTCTGGTGCACGAAACATCTTCCCTGGAATGACAGTGCAGTGAGCAGCTGGAAGGAGCAGTTGAGTGCCTACAAGGTCACCTACAGGCCAAAAGCTTCCAACTCTGAATTTTCAGTAATAATTTCCCATTTGCATTATCAAGAACACACTTTCTGAGTTGCCGACTATCAACAATCATATCAATAAATGAAATTCTGAGTCGACTTGAAAACAGGACTACAGGCTCAAAGGATTGAAAAGGTTGGACAATTTTTTCCATGTATTTCTAGGACACTTCCCTGGAAAAAACAGATTCCAAGTTATTTCTTCACTTAAATCTTCACAAGTACCTTAAATTAAGTTTTGAGATAAATGACCAAGGCATTAGCCTCTGTGCTTACAACTTTAAAATAGCATGGGAGAGCAAAATGTTATCAAATAAAATTTCTCAAGCTCTTCAACTTTAAAACAGCTCTTCTTAGTTGGATAATTTAGGAACTTGTGTAGGGGGAAAGTATTTTAAAATGAGTACTTTAGGGGCCGGGCGGTGGCGCTGGAGATAAGGTGCCTTCGCTAACCTAGGACGGACCGAGGTTCGATCCCCCGGTTCCCCATATGGTCCCCCGTGCCTGCCAGGAGCGACTTCTGAGCGAATAGCTAGGAGTAACCCCTGAGCGTCGCCGGGTGTGGCCCAAAAACCAAAAAAAAAAAAAAAAAAAAAAAAAAGAGTACTTTAGGGGTATGGAGTGATAACACAGCAGTAGGTGTTTGTCTTGCAAGTGGCCGACCCAAAATTGACCCAGGTTCAATCCTTGGCATCCCATATGGTGCCCTGAGCCTGCCAGGAGTGATATCTGAGCACAGAGCCAGAAGTAACCCCTGAGCACCACCGTGTGTGGTCCCCCCCAAAAAACAAAACAAAACAAAAAAAGAGTTCTCTATACAATGAAAGTAACAAATACAAATTAGTCATTGAATAGGAACACCATGTACTATACCAAATAGTGATAAATGGAGAAGCATTTTTCTAAGCCCTAATCTGGGGTGAGGAGAGAGAGAGAGAGAGTGAGGGGAGAGAGAAAGAGAGAGAGAGAGAGAGAGAGAGAATGAAAGAGTGAGGGGAACCTTAATTATCAGGGATGAGGTCAGCTCTGTGTGTGTGTACCCATGCACTGAGTGGGGCCCTATGCTTTCAGAGAAGCTATCAGGCTTCCTGGGACAGTTGACTATCTGGACAAAAGCAGTTGGGTGGGAGAAATCCAAGGATCTCTATAGTATAAAGTTTCTAGAGCTTGTTGGGCCTCATCATTTCATAGACAGCTTGAAGTTCAATTAAATCTGTCAAGTGCAATTCATTTCCATAGGAAAGAAAAAGTAACCAAGGTAAAAAATAAATTTGTTAATTTCTGCAAGTCGGCTATTTCCTAAAGCACATGTTCTGACACTTTTCTTACCAATAAAGCCCAGCTGGGAAAATTCTAGAATCATCCAGTCCTCGGAAGATAGTTGAAGTGCAAAGTTTTTGATGATGTTAAAGTAATTCTGTTTGACGATAATATCATCTTCAAGCTAAAGAATATGGATATTAACAAATCAGAGAGTATAAAGATTTAGTTAAAAGAACATTATTTATTATGAAAAACTGATAACAGAACTTATTAATCATGTAAATGAAGAAGAACAGTGATCAAATATAAGACAAATACAAAACCAAATGACGGGTTGTCTTAGACATAAGAATATCCAAGACTAAAGCTATGCACAGCTGGGAGGCACTCTCCTTGCACACGCTGACCCTAGTTTGATACCTGGCACCCAGAGGGTTCCCCAATCAGGAGTGATCCCTGAGCACAGAGCCAGAAGTAGGCCCTGAGAACTCCTGGGTGTTGCCCTCCAAATAAGAAACAAACAGGAAATTCAAGATTGAGACCCCCTAGATTTCTAACATTTTAAATGTCACTGATGATGACAAAACACTGGTGGACAATACAAAGTACTAAAAATTAAAAACACATTCAAAGAAAGTCAGAGTGTAAAGAGTGATAATGGAGGATAGCACATGTCTTGCATGTCTGACTCCTGAGTTCGAACCCTGTACAGTCGCCACACATTACTGGTAGTGACTCTTAAAAAGAAACAAAACATTTTTTTCCTTTTTTTAAGGTGCTAGAGATCCAACTCAGGGCCCCAGACACGCAAGGCTAAGTGCCCAATCACTAACTTAAATCTCTATGTCCAGGGAAGTTAAAAAATTTTTTTCAGGTGTCTTAATGTTATTTTTTAAAATAATGAGCACAGGAAATAGAAGTTGTGTGAGCCAATCTATGAAATAACTCATCACCACAGGAAATAAGTTTCACTTCACAAATTATTCCTTTCCCTCACTCATTTTGACCCTCAAGGTGTATCCAATATTAAAATTTTTTCTCATTTCAAATAAAAGTACTTTTTATAGACATTTAAAAATGTTGAATCAATTTTATTTTGTTTGCTTGAGGCCCCACCTATGATGCTCAGTAGTTATAATGCACTCAGGAATCACTCCTGGCATTGCTTGGAGGACCATATGGGATGTATATGGGACCATATGGGAACCCTGGTTGGCCACATGCAAGGCAAATGCCCTCCCCACTGTGCGATCACTCCAGAGCCAGCCTTTTCTATTAGAACTAATGAGCCAAGATTGCCCTGGCAAGTAAATAATGATACTTCAAGAGCAGAAGCTACTATGTACCTGCAGCATCAGTTACTAGCATAGAGTGATGCCAACAGTAAGTGGGGATAAATACGCAGTATGAGGACATACATTCCAGGGGACCCTGCATTTGCCAAAGAACAAAAGACTATGTGCTAAGCAGAGACTGTACAGAACAATCCCTACCATGTGAGTGCTCAATGAAAACTGATTATAGCCAATATTGAAAATATATATAGTATCTCTTTTTTGTTTTGTTATGTTTTATTGATCTACTTGGGGAGCACATCTGGTAGTGCTCAGGACTTATTCTCGACTCTGCACTCAGGGACCACTCTATAAGCTCAGGGGACCCTAAGGAATGCTAGGAATCAAATCCAGGTTGGTTGCCTGCAAGGCAAATGTTCTTCCCACTGTGCTCCAGTCCTGGGAATTATCTTACATACTGAACCTACTAGGTTTTCCCTGACTGTCTTTCTTGGACCCAATCCTTTGCTAATTAATTATCCTAGATATTTTCTTTTCATTAAATTCAATCAAGGGAGGGGAAAAAAAAACACCCTAGAATTTAGAGTGCCATTAATTCTCTTCTTGTAGACAAAACATCTCAAAGCAACAGAAGTACAGTATGATTCTCTCTGTAAAGCCCCTGGGTCCCTCAGGGGACAGAAGAAACAGGATGGATAAAGTAGAATGATATGTTGTCATCATCAAAATAGTAGTAGAAACAGAATAAACCAGAATAATATTTGCCATAGAATAAACCAGAATAATACTGTCTATAGTACAAAACTAATTCTGCCCATAAGAGAAACCAGAATGATATTGGCCAATATCATTAAACAAAATAGGGACTGGAGAGATTCCTAGATGGAGGTAGGGTGTTTTCTTTGCATGCTGAAGGCTGGTGGTTTGAATCCCGGCATTCCATACATTCCCCGGAGCCTGCCAGGAGTGATTTCTGAGTCTAGAGCCAGGAATAACCCCTGAACGCTGCCAGGTGTGACCCAAAAAAACAAAACAAAACAAAAGAATAAACCAGGAGCCAGCGAGGTGGCGCTAGAGGTAAGGTGTCTGCCATGCAAGTGCTAGCCAAAGAAGGACCAAGGTTCAATCCCCCTGGAGTCCCATATGGTTCCCCCCAAGCCAGGGGCAATTACTGAGCGCTTAGGAGTAACTCCTGAGCATCAAATAGGTGTGGCCCGAAAAAAACAAAAGCAAACAAAAAAGAATAAACCAAAATAATATTAGCCAGAGGATAAACCAAAATAAATTGATCATAGGATAAACCAAAATAATATTGCCATAGTATAAACCAGAATAATATAGGCTATTGGATACACCAAACTGATACTGGACATAGGATAATCCAGAATAATACTAGCTATTACTAGTTGTTATTATAAAGTATATTATAAAGTATATTATCATAGGATAAACCAAAATGATACTAGCCATATGATAAATCAGCATGACAATATTGCCCATAAGAGAAACAAGAATAACACTGACAATCTGTCTCATTGTCTCAGAAACAGTAGCATTTTCTGAGACATTTATGTCAAAGGCATCATGCCCTGTGCCTTGTAGCATCTCCACTTCCTTCACCCTGACCTCCACTGACCTTACTCAGGAGTACAGCTGCCCATCAAGATGCCAGGTGAATAGTTGCCAGGGCGTTCCTGCACAAGGCCCTAGCATGCTCTCTGCCATCCCTGTCTGTCTGATTTCCACTTTCAACAAGGGTCATGAACATTCCTATTATCTGGTTGGGTGCTCCTCATGGCTTAAGGCTCAGGGGACGGTCCTGACAGCGCAAGGACCACAGGAACTACCTTGCAGGGATGGACCTGAGCCACCTGCGAGCAGACCCTGGACTCCAGTCCTGTGGGCCATTCCTTGGGCCCCCAGAGGACCAGCTCAAGTAAAAGAAATTTTGATTGTGACATGTCAGCTTAAGCCATTATTAAGAAGGACATGTGGAAGAAAAGATGAAGCCATGCAATTTTCCTATACAGGGATGTACATGGAATCTATTATGCTGAGTGAAATAAGTCAGAGGGAGAGAGATAAACACAGCAGGTCTTACTCATCTATGGGTTTTGAGAAAAATAAGACATTTGTGTAATGATTCTCAGAGACAAGATAGAGGAGGACTGAAAGGTACAGCTCATGACATGAAGCTCACCACAGAGAGTGATAGGTGCAATCACAGAAATAATTACACTGAGAATCACCATAACAAAATGTGACTGATGAGGGAAGTAGAAAGCCTATCTAGAGTACAGGCTGGTGTGGGGTGGGGAGGAGGGACACTTGGGATATTGGTGATGGGAATGTTGCACTGGTGAAGGGTTTTAAAAAATAAAAATTAAAAATAAATAAATAAGGACCAACCCCAAATTATAGTCCTATTATCAAGAAATAAAAAAATGGGAGGAGAGGAGGCAAAAGAAAAGAAGGAAAGCTTCTCAGAAAGATTCAAGGTGGGGCCAGAGTGAGGAGAGCACTTGGCTAACCTGGGTTCAATGCCTGCCATTACTTATGGTCTCCAGAGCCCACCAGGAGTGATCCCTGAGCACAGAGCTGGGAGTAAGGCCTGAGCACTGCTGGGTGTGTACTAAACAAAAGCATTTAAGTAGTTGCCTCCAACTGAAAAGTCAGATCAATCCACAATCATTCTCTAGAACTGTGCTGTGAAAAGCTGAGCCAGGAGAATTCAACATCAGTTTTGTTGCCTTAAAGAGAGATGTAAATACATTCATGGTAATCCTGCACACACACACAAAAATATTCTTAAGGATAGAACACTGAACAATGCTAAGAAAAATCTTTTGCTAAGAAAATCCTTAACCTAGTTCTAGTTCTATCTTAGTATTTAGAGAAAGTGGAGATGAAGAGAGAAATTATGATGCTGGGAGAGAAAGGAGGAGGGACGAGTGAGGCCTGGGGCACTGGCCTAGGGACAGGTATTGGCTGTCCAGGCCACATTCTGGTAGAGGTGGACACCAAGTGGCCACATCCATTGACTTTCAAGGCTGCCTGCCACATAGCATCGCTGCCTTAGAAGATAAAAACACCACACGTACCTGAATGTAATAGACGCCTTTTTCCTGAGCGTACATCATGAGAAAACAATAGTCCAGATTCTGTTTTGTTCTCCATCTGAAATGGACATTTGCAAAAGATTCATACATGAGACACACGTTAGGTAAAGATGATCCGTGCCTAGTTTCTAATGCGCATGGTGCCTTTTATCAGACCCCACTTTGATATACACAAGAGATACAGACACTGAGCCCCTGGGACAGTAGAGTAGTTAAGGAGTTTGCCTTGCATATAGTTGGCTCAGGTTAGATCCTTGGCACCCCACATAGTCCTCTGAGAAGTCAGGAGTGACCCATGAGTGTAAGATGACATCCAGCTATTAACCCCAGCAAAATCTTCTTCCATCCCCTATCTTCCTATTTTCCATAAATTTCTCCTTTGATATGTAAAAGCCCACCTGGATCACTCTGCCCTGCCCTGTGCTGGTGGATTTGGTTCAGGGAGAATAAAGAAAAGTAAGGCTTGGCATGCTGGCAGAGACACTATGAGGCAAAAATCAAATCGATTTAGGCAAAAATCAAACCGATTTCATAATTTTTCCCGACTGCTTAGCTTTTTAATTCTTCACAGATACTTGAATCAGACCCACCCACTGGGGGTTAGAAATGCCTGTGTAAGGGGCCGGGCGGTGGCGCTAAAGGTAAGGTGCCTGTCTTGCCTGCGCTAGCCTAGGACAGACCGGACCTCGGTTCGATCCCCCGGTTCCCATATGGTCCCCCAAGCCAGGAGCGACTTCTGAGCGCATAGCCAGGAGTAACCCCTGAGCGTCTCTGGGTGTGGCCAGGTAGTGGCAAAAATGAAAAGATAAAAGAAACACAAAACATGTTCTCAAAATTATATTTTTCCCCTCTATCTGGCTATAGGAAATCTAAAATTAATTCCCATATATCATAATTTGTTTTAATAACAATAACCCAATCAATGTTTCCTTGTAATTTTACTTTATTTTATTTTGGGGGGGGTGGCCACATCTATTTTGTGCTCAGGGGTTACTCCTGGCTATACATTCAGAAATCACTCCTGGCTTGGGGGGACCATATGGGATGCCGGAGAATTGAACTGCAATCCATCCTACGCTTGCACTTGCCTTACCTCTAGTGCCGCCACTCCGCGCCCCCCTATAATTTTAAATCCCAAGAAAGAATCAAATTAATTCTATCATAGTACTGAAGAACCATATTATCTTATCACTTTTATGGAATCATATGCATATAAATAAGAAGTTTCTAACTGGATTAACTTTTCTATTTTATTTTTTTTAATTTTGGGTCCACACCAGGTTATGCTTAGGGGCTACTCCTAGCCTGATGCTCAGGGGTCAATCCTGCAGTGCTTGAGGGACTATGCAGTGCCAGGAAGCAAACCCAGGCCTCCAGCCTGCAACACAAGTGCTCCAGCCCTTTGAGCACCTCTCTGATGATCTCTCAGCATCTCCCTGACCTTGGACTATCTCCTTGATCACTGGCAATCTCCCTGTCCCCTCAACATACTATTTTTTGGAGGTGAGGCAAGTTGGGGGACTACACTTGGCTGTGCCGAAGTCTCACTCTGGCAGGGCTCAGAGATCATCAGGTCTGCTCCGGGCAAGAACAGTACTGTCTCTCCAACCCCTTAAAAATACACTTAAGAGGGGCCAGCATGGTAGTGCTAGAGGTAAGGTGTCTGCCTTGCCAGCACTAGCCTGGAACGGACCACGGTTCGATCCCCCGGTGTTCCATATGGTTCCCCAATCCTGAGCGCATAGCCAGGAGTAACCCCTGAGCGTTACTGGGTGTGGCCCAAAAACAAACAAACAAAAAATACACTTCAGAATGGTAACATCCTCAGGGCCAGAGCAGTGGTATAAGCAGTAAGGAATCTGCCTTGCTGGCGCTAGCCTAGGATGGACCGCAGTTCGATCCCCCGGCATCCCATATGGTCCCCCAAGCCAGGAGCGATTTCTGAGCACATAGCCAGGAATAACCCCTGAGCATCACTGGGTTTGGCCCCAAAACAAACAAACAAACAAAACAAAACAATAAAAGAAAACAAACTAACATTGTTGATAGTACAGTTATAAAAATCAAGTTATCAAATTCAAACTCTAATAAAAAATTCCACCAGAATTTACAGCAGAGAAAAACCCAACAGTTCTCATGAATGAGTCCAACACTACAATTCATTGAAGTTCGGTATCAACAAATAGATGTTCTTTGGGTCACACAGTTTGGGGAAGTCTGACGACATGATCTCACCTGACTCTCTCTTTAGAGTCTCCAAATGTCTCCTTTAAGTTGGTCAGGTCAGGGTAGTAGCTTTCAGGAGGCGATATCACTTCCAACAGGCCGGAATTAATTTCTTTAGAAAATCTACCAAGAAAAAAGTTAGTGGTTATGGCTACATTGCTGGCTCCACATAACTGGAAACGCTGAGAAATGTTCTTTCAGCAGCTAAAACTTAAAGAACTCAACGATTTTAGAAACTTTACCACTTTTTAAAGAAATCCTAGGCCAACCTTGCGATCACATTTCTAAAAAGTTACCAGAAATTGTGTCTAAACAAAAGTATATTCCCACACTGAGCACTGGAGGAAGAAGCTAACAAATGCCACTGAGTCCTGAAGTTGGTACATTTTAAAGATCTCTTCTAGCATTTTAAGAGATAAGTGATTTTACATAGAGAGTAGCCAGATAATTTTTATTTCTCTCTCTTATTTTCAAGTCAAGGATACACTGAGGATTAAAGAAACATACAGTT